>VTPC01001864.1:169851-275163 GCA_011009095.1 Ignelater luminosus
AAACTAAAAGTATACGTGTTTCTTATTTTTTGATGTAGAATACTGTTCTAAAGTAAAAAGAAAATTGAAAATCTTTTCAATTTCGGCGGCCAATTTGATTATGTTCTCGAAGAAATATCAAAAAAGGAAGATATCACGTGGTCTTTAGTTTTTGATGTAGAATCCAAATTTTAAAAAAATGCGGACAAACGGACTTCGCAAATTCAGTAATGACTTCTGTCGGAGTTCGTTGATAATAGAAAAACGTCATTTAAACAAATCACAAATACTAGAAACTACGGTATTTTAAAATATCCAGGGTTCATCTTTATTGATGAAATGACACAATGCTATTCTTACTTGTGTGTTTCACTGTTTTAATCAGAATGATATTAGAAAATGAACAAAAGCAGACCCAGGTTTTACTTTTACTGAAAGACAGAAATGACTGGACTGTCTCACTGAAAATCTGTCACATTCATTTCTTATTCAATTTCTATTAATCAGCAAAAATCCATCATAGAAACGACTTGTGCGAACCCAACCCGCCTTTAGTATTGTTTGGTATATTGGCTAATGATTTGTTTATCTTCAACGAGTCCTGGAAAGAACTGTCTGGAACTTGAGAAAACTCATCACATAAATCGAACAGAACAAAATCTTTATGTAAATATATTTTACATGTTGCTACATCGATGGTAATATCATCATCTAAGTCTGACATTCTGAACTAAGATTAGCCACCAGTCCAGTAGGTATAAAATACTCAGAAAATTAAAACTGAAGTTTTTTTTAGATTTATTGTACACAGTTACTATAGTGCGATATACGAACATGTTGTTAGGTCGTGGGGTCCTGAGAATAGTGATCCATCACAATTAGATTCCAGTGACTCCTCTATGTGAGGACCAGAGCACAATTTTTAAAATTAAGGCGCAACAAGTTACGGCTTCTTCTAGTAAAGCTAAACTTGCCGAACTTGCCAGTACATCTCTTGTCAATTCAAGCTATGAACTCGACAAGAAATCAGCAAATATATTGTTAAAGGAAAACTGACTAAAGTTATTATGCATATGGTTCTGTATCTCAATCAATAAGCCATCCTCACAAAAAACTAATTCAACTGCATGCTGTACGGTACAGTTCTAATGTTGTAATGTTGCTCTCTGTTAAGCATCTGTAGTTATACAAATCAGTAGTAAGGGAGGGTGCTAGAGGGTGTTGAGTATCTCCTAGAATGTCTTGAGCATCTCATTAAAAACTGGGAGTTCCAAGAGGATAATAAAATCCTCCTTCGAAAAGAAAGGAAGATCATCTTTTCCTTTTCTGCCTTCATTTACATGTTATTTATCATAACTCTACATTTCTAAAGAGTGTTTTGTACGACGATGTAGAATTTACATCAAAATAATAATTATAATATTGGTTTCACAAATTTATAATATATTACCCAAGAACAAAATAAATAAAACTGGTGATTGTCCAAAGAACCAAGATCAAAAGCATCAGAACTGAAAGAATTAGCAATAATATTTTTATGTGGAAATGTTAAGGTCTATAATTCACAAGTGAAAAGCTTCCCAAAAAAAATCCTCTGTTAAATAAAATAAAAACTCTTCAAATCCAGATTATTTACTAAAACCATGCCCGTTCAACATCGCTGTTATATAAAAGTTAGTAAGGTTAGGACACTAAGCTATAATCTATGAACAGTAACTCTTAGTTATCGGTCGAAAAACTAACCTGCCCTAACCAAAACTGTATAACTATCTACCAACAATACAATATAACGAGTGTAATAGTTCTACTTCCTACGATTTTATATTTGTGAGAAATCTACAAAATACTCAATAACATTGTTACCGTTTATATCTTATGAAGAAATTATTATAAAACTAAGAATTTTCTGTAATTATTACCCATCACACAAACTATATTTATAACGAATAATTAATTACAAGGCAGATTAAATTAATCTTCTTTATTCTGAAGTATTTATCTCACAAAGTAAAGCTTTTCAAATTCGGTAACCTTCACAAATCCAAAGCGTAATATCGATAGACGGAATTTATTTTATTGTCTTGTTAACACCTGCCTTTGCGTTTAAAGGTAGAAGGGTTTGATGTGGAAAATTTGAATGAATAAACGATAACGTGAGCCTGAACGGTCAAGGTCAAAAATACCGCACACGCGAAGCTCCAAAATCGGTCAAACTAACTGGCTTCTGTCCATTATGGAGAGCTGACAGTGACATATTAAATATGTACAAGTTTATAAGAGGCACGTGGGGAAATACAGGGAGCTCAAAAACAGATCTTTAAATATTAATAACAAAACAGACCCGTTAAATGGAATCCACGCTTCAACTTTGACAAACAAAAAAAACCTGCAAACAGCGAGCGGTGTATTTTGCCGCATTTTGTGAATGCTATTATAAGATTAATGAACAGATTTAGGACTCTACATGGACGTTAGCTCACTAAACCATTAACTAAATCGATATTATTACCCAGGTTATTGTTTAGGAATGAATATTTGGCAATCGTCCAAGAAATCGTTTTAGAATTTTAATAGGATACCCTTGAATACATTGGGGAGAAATTAAAATTCTTTCCAAATGTCTTTTTTTTGGAAAATATTTATAAAGCATTAAAATTTAACAATTTCATTCGATAAAATTGGAGATGAAAGGAAAATATCTTGCGTCAGTTGTAGAATTGCAAATTACAGTAAACAATCTAAGGATAGCGGAATAATAAAGAACGTGATTGTCTATTGAAATTGACCCCATTAATTCTATCATCACATGAGTCTTTGAAAATTGAACTTTGTTTATTTTCTCCAATGCACATAATTATTAGACAATTATAGTACTTTTCTATATTATTTTCATATTTAAAAAGAGTTTGTTAAGGTCAAAAGAATATCAAGTACATAATAAATGTTAGCCAACTAGACATTATTTTTAAAAACAGATATAAATGTTGATTGTTGGAGTCAAGAAACTGAAAAGTTGCAGCGTAAAACAACATTAGTTGACCTCTGTAACGAGATAAGATTAATGGTTGCTTTAATTACCCCATGATACGCGGCAATAAAATTCTGAAGTCAGAGGTCGACCACGAAGTATGCAACGGGGCTGGGATTTTAACGACTACGCGGTACTAAAGTTTGATATAGAACAAAAGATCTTCGTGTAATAAAAAAAATTGAGATCCCTCTAGGTATACAAAGCCTTTAAGATAATTATACATTTTTTAAACCACAAAAAACTGCTAATTCTAAAATTCTAAAACTTTTTTCCAGTTTACTTTTAGAATTAGTTACGCTTTTCAACTTATAATCGGTTTCATCAGTTACAGTAGGTATACAAATATTCAACTTTTATAGAACTTTCAAGTTTTGATTCTGAAGTATTGTGTGTATAAAGTTTACCATACACCCTTATTAATAGATAAGTATCATTAAAAGTAATACTATTACAAAGTTGTAACTTGTTCGTTTTGAAATCCTCCTACAGATTTAATAAAGTTGGTTGTTAGTTAATTAATGTAGTTTGAAATTCAAAACGGAAAGTACAATAAAGAAAAACTTCAAGTTCTGTGTATTTTCAGCTTGTTAATGATGAATGCATTTTATCCTTATACAATACCTAAATATTTTAAAAGATCTAAAAGGAGGAAAACAATGAATTACGCGTGATACAGATTGCATTTTATCAACGAACTACCAAATTTACTGTAACAACAAAGTTATGCCAAGATGCTTTCATGCTATTTTTTCAACCTATAGCTTTGATCAAAACAATCTTTACAAGTTTATACAATGAGATCTTTTATTAAAACAAAACATAATTCGAGGAATCAAAGAATAAACTGGAAGAAGATGAAGATCCAAATTTGAATTTCTTAGTACGTAACTCGCTTTGGCTTAAGGAGTTTCTGTTTGTATCAATTAAACAAGTATTTCGGAGGATTTATGAATATCTCTTTTTTGGAAGCAAGTAGAATGTATAGACACCGAGATTTAACATCTTATGTAAAATTGACTGTAAAACATTTAAACCTTCATGGTCTTCGAAACTTTCTACAACATTTTGCACGCGAAGGCAAAATTCTAAAAAGCTTCTTAGCTGAGATTCCTAAGGATTACTGAGCTATCACATCCTTTTTTTTGAGGTAGATTAGTCTTCCATATCTTTTTATGTTACAATCTGTTGTGTGCCCTGGTTCCATTTTTTTCTGTTTCCTGTTTTTTTGGTCTAACTTTATAGTTCTCATTTTCTTAATATTCCTAATGACATCATTCAACCAAAGTTGTTTGGGTCTACCCTTTTTTCTTCCCCTTTATGGTGTGCATTTCCTTTCTTGTTGCTTTTCATCTTCTCTTCTTTCTACGTGACTTTAGTTTTTTCCTTTTCCACCCTTGAATGGTCTTTGCCGTATTTTGTATTGAGCAAAGTGAAAAACAGCAAAATAACAAATATCTATGGTATTATAGGATTATTTCCTTAAACTGTCCCCTATTAATATAATTCACAGGAAATTAAAATAAACAAACAACACAATAAAAACTAATTCTACTAAAGTGACTGTTGCGGGTCATTAGCTGTGCAAGGTTTTAAAAGTCCGTCAAGGTTGGATAAATTTAGGAAAAACGATTTATTCCAAATAGTCGGCGTAAAAGTTTATTTTGCAAAAATAAACTGTTGGCAACTGTTGTTGACATCAAATATAGAAGAATTCCACAGTTTATTTTGCTTGGAATGTTTTAAAAAATTAAGGCTACGTAAACATATTTTTTGAATTACGAATTTCTGTGAAGTACTTCTAAAAAAATATCTTTCGATAAAATTACAGAAAAATGTTGGATTATCTATATAAAAAGGTTCATCGTAAGTATATCACTTGAATTTCAATCAAATATTTATACAAAAATATTAGCAGAATTTATCGGACATAGATAAAAAATAAAAATAGTTCTAATTACACGAAGCTGATAACCTCTTATCTCAACAAGCTCTTCTTTAACAACTGTTACATTCTAGATAACATAGTATAGGAAAATAAATACATACATACATAAAACGAATATAGTATGTATGTATATATTGTGTGTATATTTGTTCATCGCAACCACGTGAACGTCAGTTTGTTTACATTACACGCAATCTACAAAAAATAACGAATGTAAATAATGCAAAGATATGCGACGGAAATAATTACATGAATATGATGATAACCTCCACATTTTAATTCAAGTTCTTTATTATAAGAACATACATAAATATAGCTAATAGCTGTCATGTGAATTCCATCACGCGGGTATTCCATCATACTCTAACTTCTGCAATTATAGCTAATATAATTATGAAAGTCTTGCTTTAGAATACTTAAGTAATTACTGTAAAAAAACAATCTAATAATTTACAAATACATATACCTATACACTCTGTTGCGATCATTTACCTATACTAACAACAAATCAAGTTGACGGACACAATAATTCAACCTTCATCATTGTTATCGTTGCACATGTAAACGCAGGACAGTATGAAATTGATATTAGCAACCCTTAATATGGTTCACAATGATCAAATTAACGCTTACTCCGGCACAACTCAACCAAAATATAAAGTTGGGGAGCTATCAATATACTCAAAATTCATGCCATCACACGAAATCCTGCTTACTGCTTGAAATACAAAGATCTTGAACTCGGGCTAACCTACGTTTACTTTACTAAAATTTAGGAGAAATTTCAACTTGGTTGCGTAACTTTACGCAAGTTCAAAATGAAGCAAGTGGTTTTGGAGTGATTACAAATTAGTAACCAACGATTAAGTGTAGTTAATCTGTACGTCAAAGGAACACTAACTCCTGGAGATCAATGAGATTACTTCAAACTTCAGGCTAATATTTTCTGCAAAGTTTGATTGATTTACGGTCCCCTTCGTTTAAAATATATCAAACGCGATTTTAAATTAACGTGTAAAAAAACACGTTATTAACTTTGGGAATTGAAATCAATTCAAAAGAAATAAACTTTTTAACAAGTAAAAAGAAAACTGAAAAAATGCTTTTACGTTTTCTTTGCATATCGATTAGTAGTAGAATTTAGTATTCAGGTTTCCAGATAATTTAAAAAGTAGGTAAAACAATAATTATTTGTTTGTTTTGTATTTGATAACTTTTTATTTTTCAAATACAAATAGAAACTTCCCCATTTCTTATTGTTTAACCTTTTCTTTACAAGTATTATTGGCAAAGAGCGGTATCAGTTAGTTGATGCGTCATGAAAAGAATCGGTGGCGTGATCGTGCCAGCGGTGGAGCGTTTACCAAGTATTATATCAATGTACCTACCCATGCATATAATAAAACGAAAATGTGTTGCACCACTGGCCTGCGCTTATCTTATGCGTCACTATATCTTATGCGAATTGCACATGTTTAGTCGTCCACCTAAGTAATATCGATAAACTCAACGTGTTTAAGTGCATCGCGGTTAGGTATACGGACAACTTTACTGGACCATCAACTATTTGATACCGCTCTTTGATTATTGGTTTTGTTATTATTGTTAATCTAGTAAATCTAGTAAAAAACCAACTGCATTTTGATCAAAATGCGGTATAAATATCAGAGACGGCTGGTAACCTAACTTCGGAGGGGTGCACAAACCATGAGATCGCCGCTTGATTGGTTGAAATTGTCAAATTATACAGAAACAAACCAATCAAGCGGCGATCACGTAGTTTATGTACCACCTGAAGGTAGGTCACCAGCCGCCACTGAATTAAATGCAAAGGTTTCTATTGCATCAATAAAATAAAATTAATTTTTACTTAAACAAGTTTTTTTTTCCTATTATTCCTATTAGTTATCATAGGTAGAAAACAAATTAATGCTGGATACACCTCAGTTTTACATGGTAAGTGTAACAATAATAGACTTTTTTCCAGCCTATATCGGGAAGAGGGTGGACAATTTTCTGCCCATCCATGTCCTTCTAGCGTGTCACTGATATTCGGCATGTAAAAGCCCGAGACCTTACTAAGCGACTGTGGAAATTAAGAGAGAATGCTACAATTTAGTAAAATCTCACTTGACACCAAACTTTGCATATGGACTGTTTACATCATTCTCAACATTATTCTAAGGATCAAAAGATCTTATCACCCCTCAACCTAGACAACAAGGTCTACCCTTGAAAAGCTTTGTTTGAGCCTTAATCTTGATCAGATTTGATCTAAAGGAGTCATCAAAGTAAAAAGTAAAAACTTCATTAAATCAGCGTTAATTCGTACAAATCGGTCTTATTGCAACAACTGAAATCAGAAAATAAAAGAGTAATCTAAAATCTGTGCTTTCCTTTTCTCAGATCAAAATTCTTGCTACTACTACTATCAACAGGATATTGAGAAAATTAGTAAAACATTCAAGACATAGAGTACGATCAAGAACAAGTTGCAAAGTCTTGATCAACATGGGTCCACAAATCCACCGTTTTCAACATGTACAGCGATTTTCTATTTTATTGCGGATCGGTGTTTCTATCGTTCAGTTGAGCTTAGCTATCAAAAGAAAACATATCATCTTTCTGCAGTAACAATAATGTGTACTTACTTTAATGTTGTCCGTTCTCTAAGTCGCTGACGCCACAAAATTCCTCCCCTCATTAGGCTGAAGAAGCTCCACGAGGAGCTTAAAACGGGAATTTAACGATTGACTTGACTTGACTTGACTTGACTTTAATGTTGTATCAGTATCACATGATATGCCAAAAACTTCCTTATGCCTTATACCAATACTACGATTTTTACAACTACGCCTTTTTATTTTTTATTTGAATGCCAAAATAGAAGATATGGTTTTCATATACGGTCATGTTAATGGAAATGGCTTAGAGGCACATCGTCTTTACAGCGAAGCTTTCCTAAATCGTCAGCTGTCCTCTCATCGGTTGTTTACAAAATATTATCAAAAGTTGGAATATTTCTTTCTATTGATTAATTTTGGTATTATTCCTTAACCTTAAATAGAAGAGCAAATCTCAACCTTAGTGGTACAAGATCCTGTAACGAGCGTGAGAAGTAGTCGTTTTGCTTGGAAAATCATCATAATCAATTATTGTGTCCACACTACATCTAACGAGATTACCACTAAACATCTTGTTACTAACATCATTTCCATTAATGAGACCATGATAACAAAAGATGGGATTTTTAATTTTCACAATAGTCATGTTTGGCCAGATACAAATCCGTTCTCTGTTGTCGAATTCAAACATCGACAGTGTTTCAATTTCAATTTCTGGCCGGGGACAGGCTATAAGGACTGGCCTCTTATATTGCCATTTCTTAATGGAGCACATTTGAACAAATGTGTCTTTAAGCCAGAGTCTTAGATCCAATGTATGGTAGGCTCATCACAGGCTAGCTTAGGAAAAAGCCACTCCAGACAATCACAGTCTAGGCTATGCTCCTTCCAGAAAAAATACAGAGCGTGTGTCGATATGCAAGAAAGACATTTCGAACATCTCTGATAATTTAATAAATTAACCTTTCATAAACAATAAATTTGAACAAATTCGATAGACCGGATGATTTGTAGCCCACGTTTATTAAGATGTTTCAAATAATTCTTGATCGTGCTTTTTTACTCATTTTCTCAATACCCTGCATATGTAGTAAATAAACCTCAAATAGCACTTTCAAAAGCGTTTGGACAAACCACATACAATAAATTGATATGGACCTCGCATAGCCTATATTTCATATACTTTGTTTACAAGGTGTGGTCAAGAGTAAGGAAGGGGGTAGCTATAGGGAATATGGTGGACATAAGTAAGGTTAGTTACTCCATAAGCGCAATGCGGCGCTGGAGGGAAAGGTCACAGTCAACACGCAGTCGTTCACTTAGACTGTGACCTGTTTTTGGCGGACGGAAAAATGTAAATAAATGAGTTCATTTCCATTTATCGTCTGTAGGACAAACTAATAACTGACAATCAGAATCTTTTTGCTCAAAATGATTTTAAGCCATGGGAGCTGTGAAGGGTATCGTGATGCTTGTTTAGATGGCTTAACAAATATTATTCTTTACTGTGAAAGAAGGATATTCTTGGCTTATGTTAGTTCATTGAGACCAATGAGCACCAGTTTCTATTGTGATCAGTTTTCAGGTGGATACCTAAATTAGGAACCTATCAAAGAAGTTTGCAAAGGGTTGATATAAAAAGGTCAAATTTACAGGACAAATTTCGAATGTATGTTACATTGCCTATATAGCGGGCGTTTTAGTTTGGTGTAAACAACTCGATATCGTACACTAGAACACAGGTGGCTACATTAAAATTTTGTATACCTGTGTATCACAAATTATGACCGATTAAAACTACTCGGCAATGTAAAACGTACACCTGTACAGAAATAATCATAAGTTTCTGTAAACCTGAAGTCCAAGATGTTTCCTGATAAAAATAACAAGGTCGAGTAAATCATGTTTGTCCTTTTATTATTATTATCAAAAGAAAATATTTATTTATTTTTAAACCATCCAAAATAAAATTAATCTCAACTTATTTTAGATCTTAACATAACATAAAGACTGTGATAATAAAACGAGACTAAAAACATGGTTTTGTATGCGAAAGTTCAGCACAACAAACACAATAAAATTTTACGAAGTAGTTGGACAAATAAATTCTATAGTAGTAGTATGTGTATTGTTATTGCATTTCTCTTATTTTCCAGGAGAATATTTTCCAAAGAATTCAAACTGTGAGTTTAGTGGTTGAGTTGAGATTTGATGCCGGCAATGCAATGATTAAATAACTCGCGTAACTGTTTATAAAAGCGAGCATTCCAGACTGCGAATATTATGAATAACCTGTGCAAGCGTCCGTTAAAGTTGACCCAATGGAATTTCATACATCAAGGTGATGCAGTTGTTTTGGTTCGTAATAATGTGTAGAATAACAGCCATTGCATAAACGAGTTTAACTTTTTGGTCAACATTACAGCAGTTTTATCAAATTACTTGATACACTTACCCTAGTAGCTTCGTTATATCCAATTATGACAGCAGTATACCATTGAGTGGTTCCTTCTGCACGATATACTTCAACTCTGTAACCCACTAAAACGCTTGGGGTAGTTAACAAAATTCGTTGTCCATCCTGCTGCTCATGCCAACGTCTAACTGCTGCTCGTAATTCTGGATAATCTCTTACACCCGGAATTGTTGGATCCCATTCCTGAAATTAAGGTATACTGTATGTACTTCACAATAAAAGTCACACAGAAAAACAATATTTTAACAGGACTACAGTTTTCATTTTACGTAATACATCATTCTCTGTAAGAGAGAAAAATGTACATGAAGAGGAAATAATAGAAATAAAACATAGAAAAGAATAAAAATATCAAATCAGAAAGCACTTTTTACGAATCCATTTACCGAAAAATTGTAACGAACGAATTCTGTATGGCAATTTTTAATTCTTAGTTTTATAACAAAGCAAAAACTATTTTTGTTTAACGTTCTTGTTTGTTTCATTTTTGTTGAAAACATTAAATAGGATTTTGTTTATTATTATTATTATGGGAGAAACTGGCAACAGCATAATCACTTTTATGGCTGATTCCATACCATAAAATATTTTCAATGCCAAAGGAAAAAACAAAAACTTATTAATTATACTGACTGTTTGTTTAGGTTACTTGAAGGAAGCGAAAGAATATGAAGGCACCTTCTGAACTACTCAGATGAAAAATTGATACAGCAGTCGATTTATTTCAATAATTTGCTTCTGGTTATATTACATTTATACTTCATTTTCTATTATTTGATGGATTTCAGACCAACGCATTAGAATTAAAACCGTGAAAGTACAAATTTCAGTACTTAATACAAATAGATATGATTGAATCGGAAGTTACTAGTTTTCAGGAAACGGGATTCCAGAAACGTTTGACACATTTGCAATCAACTTTCATGATTACTAAATTAAATAATAATTATGTCCCTCTGTAAACAAGACTAATAAAAATGCAAATGCAGAAACATCTCAACAGCTCCTAAAAACTACCAAAATTTAGCACTAATTTATTTTCAAATTTTCTCAAACATCGAAAATAAACAAACATAGTTATGTTCAAGGAATTAATTATTTTATTTCGACCAAACTGGTTATAAGATGACTAACAATTTTATAGATTAGCTCTTTAAAGATGAAAAAATCGAGGACAAGACAAAATCAATTTGTTTTGATAGAAAATCTACAGATATGGTCATCTCTTTTTGTTCGTTTTTTCCCAACAGCTTAGGAAACTTGGAATCCAGCAAAAAATTCTAGTCTTGTAACCATGAAACGACCGTATATAGATTTAAAACACCATTATTGGCAAAAACGGGTTTCAAGTTCTGCTTGCTTGACAGCTGAAGCGGCGTTCGCGGGGATTACGTGTCAGAATGCGGTCGAACAATGTGCAATGTCTGCGGTAAGATCTCCTTACAAAGGTCTTAGATTCAAACCGCGTTAAAGAAAGAGAAAACAACAGACACACCTATGCGTATCTTAGATAATATTAAAATAGAAAAGCTCTGTATAATGAATTTCACATTTAATGTTGACTTGCTCTTCGTTGTCGATCAGTTGTCGATTTTATGTAACTAGTTAGACCTATAAAAGGAGGAATGACAAAAATGCTTTTGCCTTGCAATAATTACCATTAATAATTAATAATAATTAACTCCTAATATTGGTACCAAATTGTTTTTGGTATACGTTCTACTTATTAGATGAACTAATTAGAAAGAAGGGAAATAATTCTGGCTATTTTATCATTTTTTTAATTTTAATTTTGACTTGAAATTGTGTACAGTTAAGACGATTTCGATATATTTGTAACTTGAACACATACAGAGTGTCTTGAGAAAGACGGACCGTACACACTTTCTCTTATATTTTATTAACTCGGAAAACACACCTCATTAGAATTATTATTATTATTATTATTTGAAAACACCCGGTTGAATTCAAAATATTCCTTCATTCAATTTTACCAAAACGTCTAGCACATAAACATCGGATCAAATTAAATGCAATCAACATTATACTTTAGCTAATTGCGTAAAAGGCGCGGTGGTGCAAAAATGTGGCAGTTTTGTGCCACTAAACGATATTAAGCGTATAGCAAGGTTGACTAATTAGCAGTGTCTAATATTATAAGAAGTTTTTCAAATAATTATGAAGACTTGTTTTCAAATGATCGCTATTTCTCTATCATTCGGTGTTGTTAACAGACAAGTTCAATGCCCAAGATATACAGTTTACACGTTTGCCTTTATGAGTAAGTGAAGATTCTTCTGGGTTATTTTGTCGGAATCAGATGCTCATTATAAGTGAAACACAACAAAATCTCAAAATGCAGAAAGGATGCGTCCACAACACATTTCCATCGAAGATATTCTAAGGGTGACGCAATCGATAAACTGAGCAAAACTAACTAAACATTGTCCAATTCATGACATTCCTTGTGTACTGCTGATGCACCAACTCTTTAATCGAATGGTCATAGGAAATAGGAAACTTCCTACAGGAATGAAAAATTGTTAATGAAGTCAGAAATTGATTCAAAAAACAGTAAGTAGTGTCCCCACAATTGAAACTGAACTTAAATCAGATGCAAATGGAACAGAAACTAAACGATAAGCTATAAGGCTCAGGACATTCATTTTCCTTTCAAACTGTTTCGGAAGATCAATCAATTTTGTGATTCCAAACACTGGTGAAGTAAAAGTTACATGCGCTGCATAGCATTTTTAATAAATAAGAGAATCTTGATTTTCCAATAAACGGTTCTGAATACTTCTTCGCAGTTTCAGGTTACAACTTTCAAAAATCAGGAAAGATAAAGTTAGTAAGTATTATTGATAAAAATCATTTACTCGAACGCTGTGTGCAGCTGCAAATCCAAAAAATATTTGCTTCGTCTTAAAGCCTGCCCCAATTGTGATTTTGGTTACTTTCTGGCATGCTTTGCCAAACACAAGATTTTGATCCTTAAAATAAACAGTACAATAAAAGTTGTGCCATTGTGCAATCCTGCCCTGAAGTTTATAATGCCTGGGCCTTTTCGAGCCGGTTGACCTTTTTTAGCCAAATAGACTTTTTGGGCTATCAAATTTTTCCTATTGGTTGAACTTTGCAGGGCTCTTAGACTTCTAATACGAGTTCTGTAGGCCTACAAAGTCTTAAGTTGCTTTTCATATCAAACGCAATGTGAAACTTAGTTTTTGTCCTTCATTCAAGTAAAATTGCGCTACTGATAGGTATACTCTTGCGAATAGAAGAATGAAAGTTTTAAATCAGATCATTGCAAAGATATGACTATATTGAACCTTACTCGAAGAGGCTTTACGATTACATTAATTGTTTAGGTTGGTTCTGCTTTTTAAAGGAGTTAAGCTTTTCGTATTGTAACTGTCAGTTTGGTTTTTGGCACCAATCAACATTTTGTTTTGTTGATGAGATTTACCGTGTTTAGGTTAAAAACAGGAGAGTAAATAGTCTGGATACGATCTTTTAAGTTTTGCCAGTTTGCTATGGATCAAGTTAACTTAAAATGGAGAGTCCCTGAGTTGTGAAGTATGAATACAGATACGGAGTCGAACAAGGTAAAATGTTTGAGAAATAATCCATACATCGGTAAAAGGGCATCACTACTGAAAAGGTTCTATTAAATTCGAAATAGCATAAGATTATTTCTCTTAGTGTGGCTTTTATCTTGAGATGTCTTCAATCCTTACGATAATTATTTTTGGTAACACGTGCGCATCGACCAAAAATAGACTGCTACATTCTCATAATTCAATTCAACAATTGTTTTTTTAATGGAATGTGGAATTAAAAATATTTCCCACTTCCTTCTTGGAAATAATTTTAATAAGACTGAAGGAAATTGTAAAAGTTAAAATTCTTTAAAATTTGCAAGTTGAAAATATTTTAACAATACAAAATGACCCAAAAAATGTTTAAATATTATTTAACTGATTAAATTGACATTTACTATGGACATCTGTACAATCTATTATCTCTATTGATAACAGCTATTTTTTACTTGTTTTTGTGAATAAAACTGTCCGAAATATTAGTTAGTGCAGTAATGATTCACCCTGTAGAATTTCATCTGCAAATAATAAATTTATTAACAGTATAATTATGTAAATGTTTTTATTCAAAAACTGGCATTTATTTAAAAGAATTTTTATTACACTAATTTTCATATACATCATTGTTTGCAACAATGTGAGAACTAATAAATATTTTAACACAAATAAAAATTACACAATGTAACGTCTGATGTTTCGATTCCTAGAAAGCTGCTCAACATGTATTAGTAAGTAAGGTCATGCCCACGTCGATGTGATGGTTGTATGTGCATAATGCGATATTGATTAATACCTCCAGCTGCTGCATCGCCCACATTGTTTATGTATTTAATAAAACCGGTTCTTTTACGATTAAATGAACTCGCAGTAAAAAAGACTAATTATGTGTTACCTTTAAAGTAAATATCAGGATTTCATGTTATCTAAGATGCTGGAAATTTTATATACGACATATTTTATGTCTTTCACAACCGGTTATCACTCATCAGATTTAGATTCCGGTTTTCGTTTTATTCATCTATTGCTATCCTATAATATTGTTTTAAACCAGTTGCTAATGCGTTTTTCCTTTTTTTATAATATAATTTATAATGTATTTTTGTTTACGACGTATCAGTTTTCTACATAATTGCGTGAGAATAGTAAATAACTAATTCGAATTTCATTCAGAAACCCAACATTAAAGTGGTTATTATTTTTCCTTTATTGCCTAATAATGATTTTCTGGAAATCAATACAAATTAAGTTTTTCTCAGAACTTTTAATAACGCTAAAATATATAAAGTATTTTACTAGGATTATTTATTTATTTACAGATGTTTACTGCACCCTATCTTTTATACTTGGAATAAATTAAATTTGTTTACCTACATTTTTAATTAAGTAACGCGTACAACACAAACGGTCATGGTATACAAGATTCTCTTGTTTATATCTACGAAGAGGAAAAACTATTAAATAATAATTAAACAATGAGTGCACGTTTCAAATGCGTTTCATTTGTTGCATTTCACATACGTAGGATGCATAATAATAATAATGTATTAGGTGCTTTATCGTGGGAATTCAAGGACAAACAGCTTTTGCATTAACATGAAATAAAAGTGCACGTTTTTACATTAAAAAGAATTTGGAACGGAAACCAACAACTCCACGTTTTTTACTAGAGAAATCTAGTATTTGAGTAATGTAACCATGAGTCATCGATTATTAAAGTATTAACTTTCAAATTTTGTCAGTTAAGTGGCAACAAAGATAATTTAATTAATTTTGTTTATTTAGATTTGTTTGTAAATAATCAGTCTACCTCATTAGAAAGATGTTATTATGATCGTTCGTCCTTATTTTTATATACACTAACGATTTTTTAAATTTCTTTATTGCATGTATTTTTTAGTTAAAACTGGATTTCACAAAATTTTATTTGAAAATAAAATAAAGGACTATGGTTTTACGAGTAGAATGGCCAAGTATCTTTTTCAATTCTGGCAGCAAAATCTGAAGCAATATGAATAAATGACAAAAAAAAACATTGAATGTTTCTGCACTAGAATGAATCTTCTCCTTTACGTCCTATAATCTTAATCCATTGATCTTCCGGCAATCTCTTTGTCGACTTCTACAGAGTGACATGGATAAATGAGTACCTCACAATAGCCTTATGAAATTAAAAAGATTTGTCAAAACTTGTTTTCGATTTCAGTATGAACGATGAGTACCAGAGACAATACGCATTCTTGAAACCAAAGAAAACAATAAACCTTCTTCAGCGAACTGAATAGAAATAAACATTATAAACATGAAAACTTGATCCATCCGATAGCTCTGATTTTGCAAACAAATTTTTTTCTTACTATTTCGACCAGTGTTCTGAATTCGAATGATCAATTTAGAATTTAGAATCAGAAGAATTTTATTGCAAATATGGTCACTAATAATGAGGAGTGGGCACTGTAAGAATATTTTGCTATTCATTTGTATGGAAGATTTACTTAATGAATACGTTAGAATGGTCATGCCTATCGCAGCTATGGTTTGTCAAATAATTGTTTACTGAGGATATGCCGTACCAAATCAATGACAAGGACCACTGATTTACATGCGAAAAAACCCTTGGGCAAAATGATCTACTACGTTCAAAGTTGACTTTTATATAAAACGAGTCAATCTCTACATGAATTTGATAACAAAACTTCACTGTTAGTATTTTATACCTTTGATATCATCCAGTTAAACAATTACACCTCTTGTAAAAACACAAATTATTATATCCCTGTCTACTTAGAAACTAATGTAATTTTTAACATATACATAATAATTGCCAAGTGCCTCAAAAGTGTCTTTGCCCTTTGAATTTTTGAAGGTCTATGTAGAGTCATTTTGATTGCTGATCTTAGATGAAACCGAAAACTAATAAATATATTATGTAAATCTCATTGTGCCCAATAAAACTTGAACAGGGCCAGATGCTCAGTTTTAAAGTACCAAGAAAGTAGCACTAAACAAATAAACAGATATAAAACCATTATATAGTCCCAAAAGACTGTGAGGGAAAATATAGCACTTGTGGGTGGCTGTAACTTGTATTTTTGATCTTCACCATTTGCTGATATTTTATCATTTGCATTCCAACAATTCTTTCTTATATTTGTAGCACTAGACATTATTCTTTTATTTTTTTATTGATATTTTCAATAATGCAAGTTACTATTTCTCTATCCATAAACGAATTAATCTAATCTAATTGCTGTTAGTTTTTGTAATATTGACGCTTTTCTAATCGTTTACCTTTTTTAATTGTTAAGCTTGAATAACAAAAAAAATGCTATGGTCTAAAAAGTAATCTCGTACGCATTCTTTGTGTAATTGTTTATATTGATGTATATGCATAATATATAAATCGACTATATGACATTAATGATGTTGCCAATTGAATCTAAAAAAGAAATCTCAAATTAAGCGATGAGATGTAACGACATTTCTTTTAATGTGACATTGACATTACAAATATCATCATCACAGCATCAACAACAAAAAATAATCAACGTAAAAAGCATCAAAATAACCTTAAAAACGCTTACACATCCAAAGCAAGTCGAGCAAGCGCCTGCTAAACGAACTAATTTATATTTAATTGAAGAACAAGAAGGGATCAAAGCGCCAATTTTATATTTCAATTTAGGTCACGACGACGTACTTGAATTCTGTTCCGTAATTGGTTATAAATAAGTTTATTCACATAATAAATATCCCCCGCAAGAGATATTCGTAAGTTAATCATTTTCCTAAGTAAAATAACCTCTAAAAGCAAACGCGATGCTTGAGCGTTCGCCAAAACTCCACCAAACAAATTTACGAGAAAACACGGCAAACAACTTCTTCGTAACTTGTAACGAGAAAACTTCATTTTACCGGTTAAAAGTTTCCCAATCGTATTAGCATTCCGATGCCGATAGCTCCTTAGACGGAATAAATTTATTTTGATGTAGAACTCCCGAAGACATTTTATCAAATACTTCTACTTCTTTTTAAAGTGAAAGTTGAATATTTAAATTTTAAAGAAAAAAAGAAAACTTGCAGAAAAAATTACAGTAATCAGGATGCATAGAACATATCAATCATTTTATGTCATAGAAACGTTGTTAATCTTTAAAGGAAATAGCCGTTTTTACAGTTTTTTTACGACTCGACTACAAGTTTTAAATTTTAATTAATTTTATAATACAAATATGGAAGGATTTGCCAGCTAAGAAATCGTTGCAAGATTCCAATTGTAATCTGACATCTGTGAAATGATGTGGAGAAACTTGAAAACCTTGTTTGTACGAGTGTTAGTTTCTTGTTTTTTTCAATTTCAATTCAGTTCTCAAATAGGACTGAGTAGTTTGATTTTTTGTCTAGACGATCTGACCTATGGCTTTTTTTATTTATTTGCCTCAGGCTTGATCTTATTTCTTTCCACTTCATGGTCAGATTGTACAAATTTATAGTATAACGTTACGTATTCTATTTTAGTGTTAAATTAAAATTTTAAAAACATCAATCAAAATGAGTAATGTCTATTGTATTTATACATTTATAATTAAATTTTCACACCTTTTCAATAGAAAAAATTACTCAATTTCCAACTTATATTAAAAATATGCGACCTTGTATGAAGAGAAAAAATTAAGAAATTGGAATACAACTAATAATGCGTGTTTGAAATGCTAAATTTAATAGAATCTTAAACGAAAATTATATAAAGAACCACAAGCAAGAATCAAAAACAGAACAGAATTTGAAAATTTCTTAATAAAAACAAGAAAACAGAAAAACTTAATTTATTACGTTGCAATTGAACACCAAAACATAGAGAATTGTTATAAAGTTGGGGTAGAGTAAATTCATTTTATTGTAGGTACAAAGATCTAATCATAAACGGTACATCAAAAACTAGTACTTAACTACAGTTTACCTAAGAAAAGTACAGGAACGAAAGTATTTTGATGTTCAAGGCAAATCCAAACGAAAGCAAAACAGGACTGTAGAGATCTTGATGAGAAAAACATATCAAAGGAGTTAGGAAATATGTAAAAAGGATATACTATGAGCAGTTACATACAACGGGGTTCGTCTGAAATTGCATTCTAATCAAAAATTCGATAGTCCAAATTACGAAATTCAAAACAGCAACAAAACCAAAAAAAAGAAAATCTAAAAATATAAATACATACATGAATACGTGATAGACTCAAAATTTTTCCTCTCCTGTAATATTATCTATAAAGGAATTTTAAGATTTACCCTATCAGTTTTGGGAACAAAAAGAAGTCACAAGGGACTAAATCTGGCAAGTAAGAGTCTAGAGGCAAATAATTGGTCTGTAAACTGCTTATGGAATCTACAAAGTTGTGGAATTTTTTAATTATTTGTTACACTTATCCTACATTTAACTATGGTATTTGTTGTTTTTAAACTGTTACAATCAGTGCAATAGAGGACCTAGATGAGAACTAGTCTTTAGTTGGCTGCCGGATTTCGTAGTAAACTTCAAAATACTGAACAATCTGCCATTGTAAATAACGTCTATGGAGTAGATCTTTAAAAAATGTAACTTATGAGTCATAACTAAGTTATGACGCTTGATATATTACAAGAAAAAATTTGACAATAAACAAAATCGAACAGTTTCGAAATCCGAGGTAGATACCACAGAAGATGAAGAAGCACTTGATAAGGGAATTTATAGAGTATTTGGCTAAACTGGACAGAAAAATTAATGTTGACATAAAATATGTAACATGTGTTGTCATTTCACTAAAAACTGACTCCAAAATGCCCTCAAAGGCAAAACAGTAAGTTTTGACCAAATCCAGCTCATCACGTAAATTCGATATGCCATTTGTTAAAAATATGCCATTAATGTGCCAAAATATATCCTTATTTTAACCTATTGGGCACTTTTGAAGAAACATTAAGCAAGATGGTTTACCTTGAAAGATAAAAGCGTCAGCTAATGCAAACTAAAAAGCAGAAATCCATCAAAACTTCCGGCAAGACCTAAAACCGACTTTTGTCAAACTGATACATCTTACAAAGACAGAAATCTATTTTGCCAATCGTAAAGATAGTGATCCTGTAACATACGAAATCATTAACTTACTAATGAATTGCAGTTCTTTTAGCTGAAAGACAATATTATTTGGTTATAAATTTTGTGCCGTTTGTTTGTCTTTACACCCTTACGAAGGTTACGGTTGGGCCACAGTGCTGGTCTTTTGCAACCAACTTCCTGTTTTAGCCGCCTCAAAACAGAAACAAACCAATAGAAGTCAGAATCGACTGTCTGACCAGGCGGGACAATCCGTGCACAATCCCGTCGATGTTAAAAATTAACGAACAACATGTTTTTGTGCCGTTCTTCATTTGCCACGTCTGTAACACCTGCCGTCATCTGCAATGACCCAAAAGTCGATAGATGTCAAGATGGTGTTATTTGTGATCAATGGTCCGGAGTGAAATAACGAACTTGACTAGGGTTGTGCTGTTTCGGTCCTGTTTGAACCACTCGATATTCTCTGTACGGCGAGAGAAAAATGCAGCTCAATAAGCAACATTACAAGATGGTACAGGAGATCGAAAACGCATCGCAGACAGCGTTATAGGAAAAAAAGGCTTTCAGGTAACATACGAAATATGACAGAAGCTCAGGAAGAACTGTATCCAGTTGGAATAGGACTATTTCGAAAAGAACAAATGGTAAATATAGATAAGGTATATATAAGTTTAAGATTTCTTATAGACTACAAAAATGAGCGTAACAAAGGGGAAAAAAGCAATTATACTGACTTAAACATCGAATATCGATCTATAAAAACGATATTAGGGGCAATATTGCTCACAGGTGTTTACTATTCCAATGTGGACAATTAGTCATAACTGCAGCGGCTTTAATAGTGACAGTAAAGAGTGGACTAGAAAAGAAGCTTAGTCTGATATTACTGAATAAATCCAGTGTTGCTAAAACAGGTATTGCTGATAGTCTGCTTCAAGAAATCTTCTACAGTTGCTGCAACGAACAAAACGAAAATGTGTATTAATGATACAATTTAACAAACGGTCGAAGCCTCTAGATGTGAACATACAAATATATATACAAGTATTTTTGAGAAACACCAAGAAAGCTTTTTGACAACATCATGACCGTTATCTGAAGATGAAGTATGAGAACGTAAGCTGTATTGGAAATGCGAAACGATATCTTCAGTGCAGATTCCCCGCTATTCAAGTCCAAGAAAGCATAATCTCTAGTATTTCTTTATTAGTAACTTCTGTCCGAGGTTGACTAATAGAATGAAACATCTCCATCCACCTATCAGTCTGTTTCTGGTGGTTTTTTCGCACAAATAAACCTTGTTGAACTCGATCTAAATCAAACTAAAATATGTGCACCAGAAGAAATAATTCAATGTGATGACAATAGAAGACTGTAGTCAAACTGTTATGGACTTCAAAACTTAAAATCTCGATTCCTGATTATATCGGATATTCATGGATTATGGGCACAGGGCTGGTAGATTTCACGGACTCGCTCACTCGATATCTTATTAAATCTTCCTGAAATGTTTTTGACTCATAAATTTCTTTAGATTGTTTTTGCTATATCCGCCGATCTCGAGCTACAGAATTAAACTTGCTCAATTACCAACGTCGTTCAATGTATTGTTATTTACGCCGGTTGATGATTTGCTATGTGATCACAGCCATAACAATTAAGCAATTACATATCGAATAACTAAGTAAAGCTGCAAAAATTTTCTTTATATCAAATACGTAAGGATTTTATGCGGATTATGTATTCAAATTCAAAATTCTATTAAAGATTAACAAAATAAAGGCAAGAACTCTAATTTTTATTTTTCTATTCACCCATTTTTTTACAGTTAATTCCTAAATTACACGGGATGCTAATCTATTTGAATATTTGCCAATTTGCAGGTTATTTTCAGTTGTGGAATACCGCAACTAACTAGAACATTAAACGCAAAAGATTATATTGAATCTCGGAACTATCAGTTAATCGGCCAATGGCTTCAAGCAGAATCGATACTGAAGGGTTGGTATCAAATAGACATAGGTGATCGAGTATATGTATTAGACAAACGATACTCCCATACATATTGAATTTGAACGGTCGATCAGATTACAGTGTGGTTAAAAACTTACAACCATTGAAATCTGATGACTCGTCAAAGGATGAAGAAAGGATCTAACATCGTGATAATAACATAATATAATACATAGGAACCGTTACTACAGCTCGATGCAGCATAACTGTTACGAAATGGGTTAACCGATTGGCCATTGACCTAAAGAAAAGAAAAAGCCGTAGGAGTCTAAATAAAGAACTAAGAATAGAAATATTAGTCACAAACCAAAATGTATTTAATTAGAAAATGCATAGTTTATGAGTGAACTGTCACGTTACGTAACGTGACAGAATATCATTCGGAACAAAATGAGTCACGACTTTACAATTATAACGTCAGGTAAAAATTTCATTTATTAAAAAAAAACAAAATAATGAAATACAATCGCTGATATAAACATGGGAATTGATTTTGTTTTCACGCGTATCGTTTTAATGTATACGCGATGGGAAATTTAATAATTCAGTAATTTATCTTGCACGAAGTGCTGTTACTGAATTTAAAAACCAACTCTTTATAGTTACATTTTCATTTCGTTTTTGTTTGTTTTCGAAATTAAAACAAAACAGGATGTTGTTGTCAACTTGTTGAAGTAGAATGTCAATGATATGTTACGTGAGTTAATAGCCACAAAAGTAGCTTTTGAAAGGAAGTGTATGCACATGTTATTAAGTCTTACGTTATGACCAATAAATACCCATTTAGAATTGTAATTACGAGGAAACCACAGGAGACCGTTATAAGAATTATGCATGAATGTCTCCGACATCGTTTACATGCTGCTTCCCGCACTTCCACACCTGATGTGTGAACGAAACTACTTTCAACAACTTTACAATTATAAATGCAGGATGTTCTTTGTCAAACGTCTGATTTGTAGATAGATATAATCTGGAAATATGTAGGTTCGCAGATTTATAAACTGTTACACTCGAATGAAAGTTTAAAATACGAGTTGTGTGGTGACAATTTGACATTTTAGTTAATTGTGGGTCAATGCTTCATATAAAGTTTTTCTTAAATGGAATATTAATTAAGTAAATTTTAAACTTACTAATTCCTTATAAATGTCTATGTTTGTGGGAGAACTAAACAAGGAAAAAAACATATTAATCTTATTTCCAACTTTCTTCCTTTCAAAACATCAAAGGTAGAAATATTCTTAAGAGCTACTAGTTTTTTGTGCAACTAAGAACTTCTTAGTTTATTTGTGTTCTTAATTCTTAGTTTAGAACTCGACGAGTTGGAAATAAAATTGGTTCAACTTAGGTGGTTTTAACAGAAAATAAAATCAGGATAAGTTCTGCTTTTGATGTAGAGCGAGGTCTGTAGTAAAGATCGTAATAAATATCATAGTCAAAGGAAATAGCAGACTCGAAAGGATTTCTGTGTCTCTGAGATATCATTAAATCATTTAAGTATACCTATTTGTAATGGAGTGTATTAAAAGTTTTAATTTTTTTTATTTTAATTTAAAGTACAGCTTTTTGCATAAATAATGTCGGAGTACATTCTTTTAATGAAACGATTAACCAAATATTACCGAGTCTAATTTTATGCTAATTTGTATTTATTTCGCACGATTAATACAAAATCAGATTTTGTTCAGTTGATTAATCCTATCATTAAACGAATATACTGCGACATTATTCATGTAAAAAGCTGTACGTGTAGAAGCACAATTAGATCGATTTCTTGGAATTATTAAACATCTTAAAGGTTACACAAGTTCAGCTGAGTTTTTTGAATTTATGTACTTATTGCTTTTATTAAGAATTGGTTAAAGTTAATTAAATGGGAGCAAAGATAATTTCAAAACCAAAATGAGAGAACAATTTGAAAAGGCCAGTGCCAATAATAACAAGATGAAGCAAAACTTCTTTCAATTTTGGAGAGATTTGTGAAATGGTATACTTAGATAGAATTGACTACATCACAGTCTAAGGGTTTCTCCGTAATGTTAGTATCACTTTCAATGATTGTGTCTGTGTTTTGGGGAGCTGTGACTGACTGAACTGTAGTGAACAAGGCTACAAAGATGTAACTGCAAATCTGAAAAAAGGTGTAGTACTTGAAACAAATAAATGCAAATACAATAGATAACCACCACCTGACCAGTTTGCAATTAAGTTAATTCATTTGGAAATTTCGGAAAGCGACTAAATTCAGTGGATTCGGCCGCTTTTAGAAATAGGTAACGCAAATATTCATTTGATATAAATATTTCTGGAAATTTCTGGAAGACAAGGTTTGGGAGTTCACGTAAGATTGTTATCTCCTAAAAGTTTAAACAACATTGAACGCATTAGTCTGTTAGTAACGTAGATAAACCAAATCTAACCAAACTCTGCCGGCTGATATTCTAAATTGACATATGCTAAATTTGCTGACAAGTAAGAGAGAGTAGAGACAGAATCAATATTTTAGTTTCTCCTTTTACAACAAATCGTAAATCATATGTCATGAGGAGCCAGCATGAAGCGGAATACTTCTCAACAGGATCAAGTTGAAACAGTACACTTACAAAAAAGGCAGCATATCTGTAACTGGCTTACTTTTTAAGATGCAACTGCACGATCAGAATCAAGTCGAGTCAAAATGCTAAAGTAGCAATTTTAACATACTTAGCACACTGCATCTTTGTCAGTTAAATTATAGTGATAGTCCAAAACCACAAACGAATTCAAGGTATCTGTGATTCTGAACAATACACAATTTTTTCTTTATTTGTGGCCAAAGTTCTCGAGATTATAATATTTTTCATCTTTATGTTATAGGTTGGTTCAAGATCAAAGTTCCAGACGCCAATATCAATATTTTGATACTCCAGATGGATCTTCTTTAGGGCATCACAGCGGTTTCTTAGAGTATAAAATCTCTTCTGCATACGCATTCAGTTCCTCGCGTACAGGGAATAGAGGACTTGGGATATTTTCAAATGAATGCATTTGAATTATTTCTAAGCGCCATTAAATATCTGGAATTAAATATTCTAATAAAAAGTAAAATCTTTAGTTTTATCGAAGGGAGCACTGCCCTGTCGTCTACCACGTAGTAGCCATCACTTTGTAAAGTTAATATAAATAATCCTCATAACTGCGAATGGACCAATAAAATTTATTTTGCATTCCTTGTATTAATTCCACGGTATAACAACTGAAAATTATTTTTGTTTTCTCCTTGCAACAAATGTTAAAAAATAATTTGAATATTTTAAAATAACTTTTATTAATTTTACAATAAAAATACACCTAAAAAGTTGTTTGCGTGATCTAACAAAACAGCAGAATTTTCCATTAACTTTTTTATCATAAATACCCCATTAGAAAATGTGTTTTTAATGAGACTTTACAGTAAAATCAATTTTTGATGGAAAATATTAATATAATATACATATACATACTACATAATCAGGAACGACGAAACTAAACAATTACAACATAAGTACTATCTGTGGATTGTATCTATTTCTTTTGGAGAATAAAATTATTATAGAAATCTATTTAACATTATATGTTTGTTTACTTCTACTTTATTATAGCATTAAATAATAACCAAATTTTACGATATTGGCGACCATTAAAACCCTGTGTGGGTATTTTTAAATAGGTCCGATGGCGTGACCTTCTCCGTTACATTGTTTTAGTTTATAAATTTTCTACCTAACGTGGTGTGGTTAATAACACAATAAACGCCATACACCTGAATTTCGACATTAATTAAACCAACTACACCCACCAGGTATTTCAAGGCCGTCGCCGCCGGAGAGATTAATTTCGTATGAAACATACCACAATAAATCCTTTTATTATCTTAAATTTTAACGTACCTGTTTATATGTATAATAAAACGAAACAACTTGTTTATAATTACGATGAGAATTATTTTCTAGGACAAACATCATTAATAAAATAACAACAGTCTAAATGAAAATCATTTGTGATATATGTAGGATGTTCTTCTCAATAATATTTATATTATTCTCTATTGTGTACGTTTTCTTTGCTTTCTGGTAATTAAGGAATTCATTTAATTAAATTTTGACGATAACAATATCTCTACCAATAAGATTTTGTTTGCATCGAAAATACTATAATCTCCAATACTTGCATCCCTGTTATCCAGATATATAGTGTTGACTAGAAGTTGTTTGCCGTGGGGGTAAAAAATCATGCAACATCAGAATTATTCTTAGCATGTTTTTAGTGTTGTTTGATGTATCTTCCAAATAAAATAGAAATTTAGGTTGTCTGAAGCCTAAGATTATTTATTTATTAAGAATGCAAACTTGGCAATAAATCTGGCGCCCAACGTGAGGCTTAAAAATAATAAGTAAGCTGCGATAATAGAAGTAATCTATTATCCTTCTTGTTTTTAAATGTATAAAATTACATGGAAGCACAAAAGTCAAAATCAAACAGAGTAATTAAACTGACAGGCAGTCTAGCCAGAGTTAATTATTAAACTTTGTAAATGATATGGATGGATTAATTATGCATCAGTAAGGATGCACTTTAACAAATTTTCAAATTCAGATTTTTTCAATAAAGTATGTTGCACAATAAATAATATAAACACACTGGATAGCACGCCAATCATGATTACAACTGAAATGCAGAGCTATCAATAAAATCCTGGAAGCAAACGTCAAAGTCTAAAAATTAAGTCGAAACATTCGCAACAGGACAAGAGAGTGCGATTGCAAAAGTCGAAGGAGTTCCTTCCGTGTAAGTTGTAATATTGTAGATGTTGAGTCTCATGAAATAATTTCCAACGTACTCATTACATTATTTTCCTACCTTACGATTTTATTTAATCCGTATCTGTTTTCGAGGAGTTCCTCAAGGTTTCACCATTAGATCGCTTCTTTTTATTCTGAAGTGGTTTTTACAAAGAAAGAATGTACAATCGGTTTATGAAGTAAGCACAGTACAAAACATATTTCGAAAATTCAACACGACATGGTCAATAAATAAAGAATAAACAACTATATAAAATAATGCAGTTCATTCATGAATAAAATCTACATTCTTCATAAAATACACTAGCATGAAACATAGAATTCAGTGTTACATTAAGGTCATTCCGTCCGTTTTTACTTTGTAAATTATTTATATTTTGTAATCGTAAATTCCAAAAATAAATGATGATGCGTAATATGAAAATAAATTACATTGATGTAAACCTTAATAAAATTAACGAGGAAAACGTTTTCACAAATTTAAAACATGTAGTTTTTTTATAAAACGTATTTAGAAAAAAAATATCAAGACAGGTTGACTTGCTCCCATTACCATACCATACGAGCATTTCCTGATGTTTATTATTCAAACAAAAGTTCGTTTTGTTACAAATGAAAATAACAAATGTTTAGGAATATGTTATTTATCTCATGTATCTACGTAGTGGTATGTAGGGCAACCTTTTCAGTTAGAGGCAAAAGGAAAATAAAACCTAACATGGATCCGTTCTCTCAAATTTAATAAAATATTTATGTTAGACTTAACAAATTATCACTCTTTTAAAGTGATTTAATTAATGGATGTGCTTTAATAGATTGCAAAATGACGGTTATTAAAACAATTAAGTATTTAGGCCAGCAGAAAAGGAATTAAATTAAATGCTTTATCGAGCTACATGATTTACATTATCTGTCTCGAGTTACCATTTATATAAACAATTTGCAAACTAACACGAACAGAACATGCAGATGATGTCGAAGGAAGTTGGAGTAAACATCAAATGCAAATTGACCAAGCAGATTAAAATAATTTGATGTTTGGATATCTGCTAAACTCGGCTGGCATAAATCGCTCACAGCTGTTATTATTAACGGGGTTATTGGCTAGCTAAGTATGTGCGATGTGCTGGTAGATCAGATAACCGGCAAGGATAAGAAGGCCCGCGAGCCGAGCCAAGAACGAGGTCAGGTCTGCGCCATATCGAGCGGCCATTCCCACGAAGAAGGCGGTGCTGCATTCGCATCCATCACACTCCACCGACTCTTTATTACCGGTGACTGCAGTCTACGGATACCGTCGACTCTTTTCTTTTTGACAAGATGTATGGCCAGGAAGCTATTACCTCTATCTACAGGCGACTGGCGCGATCTAAGAAGCAGCTCCACTGATTAAGTGAAAGGTCAACCGGTTACCAGCTATGAACGAACACAAGGGCAATCTCGCACGATTTGATCAGATTATATACTATATCATCTCTCTCCTTTAACTAACCGTTGCGGAAACGATTACAATTCCGATTGTGAGATTATCTAAACCAACAGTGACGATGATGGTTTTGTGACCGAGAATAAAAACCACAACTACTGGCGTTTACAACAACAAAACATAAAAAAATCATTAGCAACTACACTGACTACGAGAGAAAGTTGGATGGCATAATTAAACTTTTATTTGAATTGTTTAATGGCATTTGTTTTTGCCGGAGGTTATAAAAATAAATCATTAAATAATTTGAGAAGGAAACGTTCTTAAATTATTTACATTGTTATAAAAATTGATAATAATTACAATTAATGAAAGAACTTAAAAGTTGTTAAAACCCAAACCGTTCTAATTATGAAGTAAACAAGAAAGCTCCGGATTTAGTTCAATTAACATTTCTCCAGATAATTAATGCTTTTATTACTAACAATTTGGATAATATTTCTAATTTGAGATTTTCTGAACTGAGTTTCAGGATGTGGTACACGTAAAGTATTAATTTTATTTCCGCCCACTAAACTGAAATTTCCTTGAAATAAATTTGGAAATACCAATTTTAGCAGCATAATTATAAATAGCATTAGAAAACGTGGGATATATAAAAGCCGACAGACAGTTGTTTGACTTCCACAGATTTCAACTATAGAAAACGAAAAAAGCGATTGCATTATGTAAGTGGAAGAATTCCTGGAAAAAAACGTGACATGAAAATAACATTATAACGTAACTTACAATACTTATATAGAAAACGTTTTTACATAAAATTTGCTATTCATCGTCATCAAAATAATATGACTTTGAAAATCAGTAAAAAAAATATGATGTAATGTACGGAGTATATAATATAAACCTTGAACTGATTCTTTTAACAATTTTTGAATAAAAATGTATTTCACAACAAGTCTTTAGTAGTGGTACCAACAAAATTCTCTTTTTCCTCTTTTTGATTCCATGAAACTTCTTTAGATCTCTCTATTACATTGTTCTCGCTCTTCTAGATTCTATTCTATGCCATCTAATGCTTTTCGACCTATCTAAAGAAACTCTGATATCTAGTCACTACAACATTATGTTGCATTATCTTTGCCTGCTTCGTAATATCTGTGTTTCACAACATCATGTTAGTCTTATTTATTTTTCTCTCTTCCATCTTCTTGGAATAAGTTTTTCATCATTCAGCACAATTGTATTTCCATTGTGCCCGCATTGCAAATTTCAAGGATCAACTTCTGTCTCCTGTACTATAAAAAAAATATGACTTGAAAACTATGACCAAGTTGTTTCAACATTGTTAGCAACTTCAGTAAGCATTGTCTCAAAAAACTAAAGCGTAATGGATCCATAATTTTTTCTGATGATACGATTATTATTTGGGAAGTGCTCAATAATAATACTAAGAGAAAACTCAAAAGAAACAAAAACTTTACGTAGCAATTTTTCTGCCACAACAAGCCTCTATACAAAATCAAGTAGAAAAATTCGAATATAGAAAGACTCATAGAATGCTATGCGTATCTCATTACATACACCTGTTTTGGCCTTGATACTTTTGACAATCAATATACCAATAATGATTGGCAGTCCCTTTTGGCTTGATTTTAGTTGTGGTTTTCGTCGACATTGCGGGCGACAATCTTGGTGAGTTCGTGCCATGCTTAAAAGCTGCTCCACCGTTCCATCGGTTTTTTTCAATTACCCATTTTGCTTTCGAAATGCACTATCTATGAACATAGTCTATCATGGCCATTGCCATCTTGTAGTCGAATATTGAAAAGTGACAGACAAGACGGTGCAAATTACACATGAAAGTAACTGATTTCGAAACATAAACTATTACTAAGAATTAAATAGGCAGATAGATGCACCAATGAATCAAATCAAAATCAAAGAATGCTCCACAATTATTACATAAATTAGTCGTTTAAGAAGGTGCGTAAGACCTCAGTAGGCTTGTCAGTTCAAGAAAAAAGATATATTCCTATCTGAATATGTTTATTAATAGACCGCAGTAGTTTTTTGATAGGAGAATAATATTACCAAGCTCCTTTTAGATTATTAGAATATGATAGTTTTGACAACCATGATAAAAATGGTTGGAAACATGATAATAATACAAGAATAAAAAGCAATTGAAATGACAGGAACAAAAAAAACAAATATCAGTATGGGCAAAAAACAATGATGAAATGGTAAAATACTTATAATACTAAACCAGATTACACCTGACAAACAGAAAAAGTTATATCATTCACGAGGATAAGTAAGTATAAATAATCTCTAAAGTAGTAAACTAGAAAGTTATATAATGTTACTAACATCAAAATTTGATATGTCCAAACATCACCAAGACGTACGAAAAGAAAAAATTAAATCACTTGTGGTTCCGTAACGTTATTGCGTATATTGTTTGTATTTTTGTTGTTTACATACCTATGTTAAGTGTCAGCTTTTGATACGCTCTTTCACGTATATTAAAGAGATAAAACCGATTTTACTTTATGTATGTAGGAGATTGCTTACCATAACCCGAGTGATTACGATGTAACGAACGAACTCCTGCAAGATGTTTTTTAATGACTACTTGTTAAGAGCATTTTCATTAATGAAATTGTTTGAAGATGTCATACTTATAAAAGTGATGAATTTAACCCAGATGTTGATGAAAAAAATTTTATGCGAGATAATTTTGGTCAAAACTGCTCAGAATTGCATTTGCAATGGTCTAAATAGGACCCAACACGATTAAAACACAAAAGTATGATATGTAGAGCAAGTTTAAGAACCATTAGAGACGTTTCTGTTTATTAACTAATATGTGCCCTTAAACATGGTGAACGAAGTTTGCCTTTTTGCCTTGGAGTTTGTGCTAAGTATGTTTCCTTTTCACAAAACCAAATAAATTTTAGAATGTCATTCTTTTGACTTGTTATAACCAAACTAATAATAATGAAAGCATTGGTTTTTTAAGCAAACCGATAATAATTTGTTGAATATTTTTCGCTTTCAGCATTCTTTTATTGGAATGCTTGGGATTATATCGGTCACTCTTATAATAACTATTATTATTACTTTTTGATTTACTTATCTTCTATTTATAAATCAAATAATGTTGTGCAGTTATTTATGTAAAAGGTATATTATTAAACCAGAAAAAGACTGATGAAATAAATAGATAAATAAACTCAAAACATAATTTCATTATCAATCAAAGTAATGAAACGAAAAGAAAAAAATAATGTAAATAGATTTGCCAAGATTTACTGGAGTGTGGGTGTTTTTTATTTGTTTTCCAGTTAATTTTAATTGCTGCAATCAATAACAAACGATATTCATTATATCTACGCCTCTGTGCGTGACGACCAAAACAATGAATTCCTCATACTACACTGCGAAGGTAAAAATAATAAATTCTTAGTGTTCCAACACCCACAGTACCACAAAACCACTCATAATTTTTCAATTGTCTTATATATATTTCATCTTTTTTTTAACTTCCTCTTTTTAATAACATCAAAATGTTAATTGCGAAAAAATTAAAGTAATATAAACATGTATTAAAATACAAGTGGTTTTTAACCTTGAATTGTAAAATAAATTTAATAAAGAAAATATGTAAATAATAACAAATTTACCTTATTTTATTCTTTACTTTAACAAAGAAAACTTCAACAACTGTAGCTAATTGAAAGTGAATTAATTTAACTTAAATCTACTATAATTATTAATATTTCTAGCTAAATAATTTTCCTCTTATTCACTATTCATGTTTTTTCAAGGTATAAATAACATTCCCATTTATATGTTCAATTTTGTTCGAACAATTTGTGCTCCAAATTGGTTAAACACCTTTTATAAATCCAGGTCGTCCCCTTTCTAGCTTCAAAACCATACAACACGCAATGGCCTATGTACATTAACAAATTTCCAATTCAAATACGAAAATATGTAGCATTTAAATTTTGAATAAAATTAACACGTCACAGGTGGTTTTTTCACAAATGGACACATTAGTTAAAAAGAAAGGTCTTGTCGTTAGAGGGTCAACGAACTGTTTAATGGAAATTTAAGTCACACTGCCTGATCCTTTAATCAGCAGGAGGCGAACGATTCCGTTTGTTATTAATTATGCAAAGAGTTTATTAAAGTTTTTAACTTTATACTCGATTGGTTAAAGTAAAAAAAAGAAATAAAATCGTTCATCCGGAAGATAAAAGAGAAGTTTCTTTTTCCTATCATGAATATGCATAAAATATACATAAAGATTGTAGATTATTTCACCGTTGCTTCAGAAAGTCAGGGTTATCTCGTTAATATTGAAAGATTAAAATTATTTCTGACCTAAATACTGAATAATGATACGTAATTGTTTAATGTCCTTCGTAATTTTTGTAAATAACAAACGTTATTAATTTATTATTGGACTATTCTGGGAGAAAAAGCGTTTCGTGATGCAATAATTTCTTTAATAAAGGATTTCCTTGTATAAAAAGCAATTAATTAGTCAGTCAATAAAATAAATTCCTATTAGCAATTGTATAATAACCGCCAATAATTAAATAATTCTTATACCTGAAATGGCTTAAGGTGCTGGTAATCCTTGAAGGCGAGTTCCTTGTCTACCAGAAATTCCACAGGTTGTAATTGCGATGTGATGTCTACGGTGGAAACCAGGGCAGAAAATGTCTGAAACAAGATTAATCAAGCTTAATACCTAAAAGGCTTTTTTAAGTATTCGATTTATTGATTAACTTTTTTTCTAATAAACAAATATCTGTTGTTTACGCGAGAGTAGAACAAACCATTTATTATTTTATTTCGTATTTAAAGCATAAGGAAAGTTCATTATTTATCGATAATAACGTAACAAAAGTAGGTTATACAACTCAAAACAAACCATTCGCTGTAATGTTTTTAGGTGTATTATTATATGTATGTATGAATACCGTGTAATACCAATAACCAATAATTAAAGGACAAACTTTCATAATTTATTCCGTAAACCAGGTGCACTAAAAGAAGAAAACAAACCAAGCCCGGCAGCTACAATTTAATTTAGTTTTTTCACACTGTTTTTGGTCGTAAAATAATAACAGCTTTATACATGAGCGTACGCTAAACTAGGTGTGCAAATGAAATTGCATAAAATAATTTAATTCTAACGTAATTGCATGAAGCGTTTTTTTTGCATAAAATTTGTGTACAAATTACTAATTTGTCATGAAAAAAAAAACTGAAAAGCTAGAGTAGTTGAATGTGACTAAAACATATCACTGCACCTGACATTGTCGTTTTTTTTATTTAAAATATTTATTTTAGTTCAAAACATTAAATATCAACCTTATTATCCAATTCATTGTAATAAAACTCATGTAAATAAATAATCTACTGTCATAGAGCAAAATCTTGGTGAGGGAGATTTACAAGTAGACCGTCTTACTTTCGTTTACTTGATGGTAAGAAGAATGTAGTAGGTGTACATGTCGCAGGCAGATTGTAAAATTCGTCATTTTATAAAACGACGAGGCATTTTATAAAACGCAGCCATATTGTAAAATCGCAGCAAAAATGACATTATTTTACAATTGGTCTAATTATTTAAGTCAATCTATAAAACAACAGATAAGCTATAGCCAAAATATAGAAATCAATAAAATACTGAACTATTCTGCATTCTGGCATACTCTTCTTGATTGGTAGTACGTTTGAAATTGAAATGATGAGCTTTCTTCAAGCATTGTATAAAATGTCTAAAACGAAGAAGTCAAAATACTTGATAGTCAGTACTTTATTGCTTTATATTCTGACTATAGCTTAATTGTCGTTTTATAAAATAACTGAAATAGACTGATTGTAAAATGATGTCGTTTTTGCCGAGATCTTACCATATGACCCCGTTTTATAAAACACTAGTCTCTTTATAAAATGGCGAATTTTGCTACATGGCTGCGACATGCTTTAAAAACCTAAACGACAATATCCTCTACCGTTATATTATTTCGAACGTGTTGCTTAAAATCTTTTCATTTTGTATTTGCACAAAAAGTTGGTTACAGCGTAGGTACACCTTTTTGTGCAACTTTTTGGCAAGGGTGCCTTAGAACACGAATCAAAAATCAGTTTTGAATTAAAAGATTCTGATGTTTAGAAATCTCATTCATCACATTGAAACTATAAATATGAGGGCGCTAATAAGAGCCCAAACATAGTTACAGAAAAGAATTCTTCAAACTTTCTCTATCACTCGGTACTTTTATTTAATCTGTGAAAATCTCTGTTCTGGTATTCACCTACACCACAAAGGAAAATCACGGTAAACCTTAATGAGGACGTTCGATTTGCATCAAGCCAGTACTATTTTTTGCCTGTTTTTCTAACTTCTATAAAATTTCTTAAAGGCTTAGGTACAATCAGACCTTTATAAATTATAGTAACTCTCTTCTTTTCTTCACAAATACATACTCAATCATTCTTTAGTAAAATATTCTTCGGTTTATTTAATTAGATTGTCTTATCTCCGTGTTCGCCTGTCTGATACACATCTGGCGCAGTAGATAAATTTGTTTGTCTAAAAGTATCTAATCTGTAACAAACTATCATTTTATCTACTTGCTATTGGTATTGACTACAAAGCTCTAAAAATATCTTTCTACTCACTATCATGTCAAGAAATGTTTTACTTTACAATTTCATTGTTTCTTCAGCTTAAGTTTCTGGTGAATCTTTCTTTGAGTTGCCTTTCTGAGACATGCGTTACTAGAGACGAATCTAGACCTTCTGAGACTCAGAACTAAATACCCACGGAATCTCAAACATAATAGCAAACTCAGAACAAGAAAAAACAAGTACTCATATAGTTTAAGTACATCATTTCGTCAAGATTCACAAGTCTGTACAAGTTTTCAAGATTACGTGATACAGCTTTTGTATTCAAAAAAAGGCAACATATTTGAATTCGCAAAAGAGTTGCTCCGATACCAATATAAATTATCTGGTATTTACTAATACTAAAAAATTTTAGATTGTTATCAATACCAAAAAAATATATACTTTTACCTAAAAGTATTTGAAGTTTTTTGTCGAAATATTAAGCACCTTTCTTGGAGGGGGGGGTACGTCTTTTATTACTTAAGGAGTTAAGATACCAGAGGAGCAGCTAAGACATTTCAAATGGGAGAATAACTACACCCCCAAGAAGTCACTGATGTCCAAAAGTCAATTTTAACATTACCGACTCTTATCCTAATGGTTTTTGTCAAAAAGTTCTTCTCGTGGTTTGATATACACTAAAAGGCAAAAAGTAGCCACCTCATATAATGTACAAAATGCAAGCATAATCACTTAGATTACGGTTTCTTGTAACAAATAAGACCAACAGTTACGACTGTTTTTGGTGTTTTCTCTAATACCTTTAATGATTTACTTATTTAACGATAAATTATCTCCATTAACACTAGTATGCACTTTGGCAGGTATCTAATCTAATTTCTTATGTTTGTACTCTTGCAAAATATTTCCATATTCCTTTACGGGAGAGCCTCTGACTGGAACAGTTGACCTTCTAGTTCTGTGCTGAAGTTCTTCTTAAAGGTATTTAATGACGTTCATATCTGTGTTGCAACTGGTCAATTTAGCGTATTAATGCATACTTCCTTAAGTCACTACTCTTGCAGCATGTGTCAAGCGTTATCGTGCATCACATCGTCTCCAACAACGGGTGCAAATGTAACTGCAGCATTTGACAGCATTTCTTCAATGTATCTTTCAGCATTAGAAGCGACTAACAGAAGAATTCCCGTCCAAATCATAGCACCTCCTTTTCCATCGCCATTTGTGCATGATATCTTGCATTTGGTCTCCTTCGAACTCTTACACGTTCATTAGCAGTCTTTGAGTAAAATTTGAATTCATCAGTTAAGAAAGTTCGTTTTCATTCTTCTAGAATCCAACAACAGTGAAAACGAGCAAAATGCAGTCGGTTTCTATGATCTCGAGGCTGAAACTCTGAAACACTAGTAGGTCTCTTTGTATTCAATTCAGCTTTATTTAGGCGTCTTCTAACGGTTCATTCGCTAATATTTATATTTCTCACTTGCTGGAGACGATTTCCTGCAACAAAAACATTTGTGTGTCGGTTCTTCAAGGACTACAAAACGATCATTTCTTCTTGGTGATCTTAATCTTCCTTCTTCCTTCCCTCTTGAGTCAGGGCAGCAATGCGTGCTACGTAAGAGCTGAACATGACATTATTTGGTTCTAATAGCAGTACCTTACCATTAATAGGCCATGTCTCAACAACTGCCAAAGTTTCAAAAGAGTTTTCCTATAATATAACCGCTCACCAAGCTTAAACCACTGTCGTAATTTTCCCAACTTCGATCAGTTATTATCTAGATATTTGACACGGGAAAAGCGACTCACCTTCATTAGAAGAGTTTATGAATGAAAGTATAAATCTGACGTTATTTTAATGATTGAATGCCGATTTAACCTAGATAAGACATCAGAAACTAAGATTTAATAAGCATTTAAATTATAAAAAAATGCTCTTGAACTAAAATCATTTCCACTCGACAAAAACTCATTTGATGAATATTAAAGAATCACTACATAATAAAAAAAAAGTCTACTGCTTTTACATAATATTATGCATGCTTATCCAATAAGTAATTGGCTATGGAAAAAACTAGTTAGCATTTTATTATGTTATAGTTAGAATTTTCGCCATATATGTACGTAGAATATAATTTATTATTCTCATCGAAAAATTAAAAATAGAATGAGATTATTGCGCCGTTTTTCTTTTGTAACAACAAATTGATTTTAAAAAACTGTGATGCTGATTCACCTTGAGCATGACACATAAGCATGCTTAATACATGTTAAGCATTTTTGTAATCTTTTTTAAAATAGTGATTTTTTAAAATGCAAGTCATAGCAAAAAATTAGTAACACTAGAAAAAACTTTAATTACTAGACAAATTGATGCAATCATTTTAATATGTACTTTCACATTCGACTACATCACAATAAAAACGCTTTCAGATGAATTGCCAGATTAATTAATTTTTTTATGCATTTTTTTTTCGTAACAGAAAGAACAGACCAGTCTAATTTTAGTGAAATTATCTCTTTACCTTGCATGTTATTTTAGGGTATGCAAGAAGTTCAAAATGCTATTTAACTTGTATAAGTTATGCAAATTATATGTAGAATTTAACCTTTTTTAAAAGAATCATATCACGTAAAACAGAAATTCGAATTTTAATTATGCGCATATTATTATATGGCAGAAAATTGAAGCTTCCAGTTCTTTCGGTTTTTAAGGCCACTATAAATTGATCTTAGGAATAAAATGAAATTATAGGAATTTAACTTTAGACCAGAACAAGTTTTTAAAAGTTGTTTCTAATTTTTTTGTCGTGATTTTTTACTATTAGAATTATACTTGTAAATTTAAATACCAGACATAATTTATGGCTTGCAAAAAAGGCAAAGATTATTTTTAGAAAACAAAAAAAAAACAAAACATAAACAGTTGATACTTTTAGATCGATAACTAATGATGAAATTGTTTAGCAAAAAAGCAGAGTAGATTTGTAATATATCAAACTTTCAAACAATGACACGGTTTTTTTTGTTATAAGAACTAAATTATAAAATTACGCTATATATTTTACCTTTTCAGTTCACGGAATTAAATTCTTCCACATTTTATAATCTCATAAGAATTAATGACGTTGTGTTATTTATTATGAAACACAATGCTAATTAGATTTACACACAGTACAAGTGTTGCTAATTAACTAAATTGTTGAAAAGTTTAGGCGCAAGCCTAATCAAGAGTTAAATAGTAACCGTAACTTGACTTCTGACATTGTTCTAGGTACTATAACTAGAGTGTCTTTCTGTTTTACAATTATTTTTTGTGAAACAAGAGGATAATAATAAATAATAACTCAAGCAGCAGCTATCTCATTAATAAAAAGTATTAAGTAGGTGAGGTTAATTTTATATGCAAGTCATGCGATTTAAAAATCAAACTTGCTTTTGTATATTACTACGTACATACTCATACCTAGTAACTATAAATTTCCAATTATAAACAATCATTATCAACTTATAATATCAATCACTATGTTCGCATTGCATAGTTTCTTTCACAACAGGAAACTGTTAACTATTTAAAAATAGTATGAGCAGGTGAACAAGAGCGAAAGCTGCTGGATTTAACAGGTGGTTAAGCTTTTTTTTTCTGCATAATCATTTGTAATTTCGCAATAAACTACAATCTGCAACGTTTGTACACACAACTGAGCAAAGTGGGGAGATAAACGATAACTTTCACGTAGCATACGCAGCGGCATGTTTGTCATCTGGTATCACACCACTGCAAGATAACTTAATCAGCTTCATTGTCCTGGAAGCGTAGTTTCCCCTCGGAAAACGGTTACGATAAATTAACGCACTACCATAGTAGGCATTGTAGAACAATACTGATTAGTGATTACTACATGAATGGTCTTGAATATGCATGTGTAGTGGTCATTATAGGAATGCAAAAAATTGTTGCTGCAGCTAGTGAAGCATGTAATGAACTGTTGAGGTCATTTATAAGCATAACTAAATCTCAATTGAAAAAAAGCATGAAAGGAATTGGCTGAAATTTATTCAAATAATTAAAGGGGCTAATTTAAGAATGAGTTGTATCTGGTTAATTGAAAAAACTCAAGTTTAATCATAACTTCTAGATACTTACGTCTGTTCATTTCCTTTTCATTTCGTTAATCTTAATATGTAGAAAAAGGAGCAAGAATTAATTGAGGCAATTAAAAAAAGAGAAAAGCAATTAAAAAAAGTTTACTATAAAAAGACCTACAGATTACTGAAAAATTTCAAAGGATATAAACAAAACCTTATAATTTAATTTATCATTTACATTTAGAATTTTTAAAGGAAAGCACTTAAGTGATTTCTTATAGTGAAAAGACTCTAGGAGTGCTGTCAAATGTTGTTGACATGTTACATGGTTTTACAACTTCATTAAGAACTTGTCCCTTTCACAACCAGAAAGAGGAATTAATTAGGAATAATTTGTACTTGACATGTGAATGCAACCTTTGCCTCTTAACTACATAACAAACAAGCTTTGTAACTTTTATTTCTATCTTTAGATTCCAAAATTCAATGACAAATGTAAGTATATAGAGATTTAATCATAATCCTGTGAATAATCTACAAAAGCCTCCAAAAATAGTAAATCAAGTACCTTACGCCTTTCCCATCCCAATTATATAGTAGTACTGACTTTAATGACAATAATATGTAGAAAAAGGTTGACATTCCTTACCTATATTAATAAAATATTTACGGCTTTAGTAATTGGTATCCTGTTCCGTTGTTGCAATAGACCATGAAATGAGTATTTCTTAGAATCTTTATTTTTGATATCTTGTAATGCTCACACTTTACTGTCAAATTTTTGCTTGTGCTTCGTAATATTCATCGTTATGTTATATCATATAGTACTGGGGAAATTCGTCTAAATTCGTGATAAAGCAAAAACCTACTGATTATAAAAGATGCTCAAAATAGCCGTCAATTACTCGATTCGCCGATATCAGGCTTGAATTAGTTTTTGGGCTTATACTTCATAATTTAAATGTACCACTGCTTCGCATCCCTCCCGGAGGAGGAGATGGTCATAGTTTGCACCGTGCAGATAAACAGTTCTTTATAACAGGTCCCTAGCCGAAGGGGGTCAGACCACCCTTGCGAAACTTCGAGCCATCCCTGTAATGAACACTTATAAAATATCCTTTGTGTTTATGTTCACAATGGAATGTATATACATCTAATTAATTTTCAATCCTTAAATTAGAAAGTGAACCCTTAGCAGCTTCGCCATTGTCTTATTTCCCGTTTTTTGTAACCACCTGTTAGAACTTCCAAAGTTAATAAGCTTTTCGATTTTTGAAAGTCTGACACAAGGAAGTGTACTTGACAGTGACTTCTTCAGGTAACCCTTTTTTGCCTTTCTAATGGCCTCGTTCTACGTTCCTGCTGTTTCTGCCTTGTTGAACAATTTACGTTCTGCTTCCATCAAACTGCGTTGGTCACGCCCCTTTCTATTTAAAGGCAGCTTTTATTTTTTTCCTTTACTGTTTAAAAAATTTTTATGAAGGTCTGTCCTGAAAGACTCTCAATCATGATAAAATAGGATCCATAATTTTCTAGATGAGGAAACGATTATAATGATAAAGGAGTAAAAAATATTCACACAAAATCTTTTTCGCAGTTGTAAATAACGAATCTAAGTTTTACATGTTTCGGGGTGACCACTCCATCTTCAGACAGACAACTCTCTTAGAAAGCTTTAAGGAAGAAAAGGTATTTTAATAATTATGAAATAAACATCTAATTAACTCTAAAGGAGAGCTCCTCAATAAGAAATAAGAAAAGGAAGGAGATAAAATAAACAATACCGTACTTAATTGAAAATGTTCAGATCCAAAGTTATGTACTATACTATTATCAATAAAACTTGAGTTCAAAAAAATTTCTTCTAGAAGTTCTACATATATTAAAAAAGAAACTCAGTTTCAGTAAAATCATTTATTGTTCTAGGATCTAGAACTAGAAGTTTCACTATTTCCCTATTTAAGAAAACAGCTTTTCTTCCACCTTTCGTAAAGTATCATGAGCCTAAAATGACTAGCCGGTTTGGCAATTATATTAGCAGAGATTACAAATTTTGGCGCTATAATCGAGGAATCTCCCAAAAATAAAGTGAAAAGATTTTGGCAAATTACCTTTTACATAATTTTTAGTTTTGGTACTTGTTTGTTTCTATTGTTCTTTTCTTTTATTTACCTTTATTTTTGGGTTTTTGAATTTATCAGTACATCAGTGTATTAGAAGAAATACTTTGGAAAAAAGATGGTGAGATTTAGATCTATTAAAATGTAGGACTGCAGAAGAAATTTCACCAACGGACGGCAAAAGCCTAGCTCTGTTTTTTTTTAAATAAACCCTATTTTTTCTGTAGCATACGCCAAAAAAATGGTCTTAGAGATTGAAAGCTTTTAAGCTATTCTTGAGTTGTTTTATTTTTATATAGTATTGTAGTAGTCATGATCCAAGAAACCCATTTTATGGCCTGTTGTTGGAAATTTGTAAAAGCAATGGTGACTACATAACATGCATAATTTGTTTGTTTTATACTTTCTGTTTTCAAAAATATTAAATGATTGTTACGTAGAGAAAAAATTTAGAAATTTCATCTAAACCCTAAATACTATATTCATAGACAGTTTTTGATGAAGTTTCTGTGTGAATAATAATAATAATAGTTATAACCTTACAACTTATAAAGCTACATGGAAGCTTATTTTAGCAAGATCATCCAGTACAGTAAAAAACTAGGAAAGATGCAAATATTAAGATGTTCAAGGGTATCAATTTAATTTAAAAACGTTAGTTTTAAGTAACTAAACTCAATTCATTCGAGGTTATTTTCTGCAACATCAAGATATTTAAATATTGTTATCTTAATTAAGCAAATATACATCGAAATTATTGCACTAAGTAGACAGAACTGAACATTCAAGTAATTATATATCTTCTTCAAAGAACCGTTTCTAGTTGAAACAAAAACATAAAGAACATGTCTGCTAACTAGTTAAATGTACTTTATTGTATATGTATTCATTCCCACTTCCCGTGCTGCTCTTCAAAAGTTGAAATAAAACAAAACTTTGTAAGGGTACTAGTTTTCAAATCAAACACTGTCTGTTCTACTCTTCTGCAGTTACCGTGTTTACTATTAGTCAGTAATAAGAGCGTATAACATATTACAGTTGCCTAAAAATATCTTTTGTTGTTTCCGTACTTCTGTAAGCAACAAAATAGCGATAATAACAACTCAATTTAGAAGAAAAAATGAAAACGATTTACTGGTAAATGTAAATTGATTGCAGTTAAGTTAGAAAAAATTTATAACTGCAAACGTATAGAGGTTAATTATAATAGAATAATGCAAAAAATTAATGTTTCGATTTAAATCTTTGATGATTTATTACAAGCAATCTTTTTACAACCCACAGTTTGGTTAGCACAAAAATTAAAATAGGTTAGTTACTTATTAATAATTGTTTCGGGGAGTTTTACAAGGTTAATATTGTTGATAACTATATTTATGAATATTAAAAATATTATTATTTCCTTCATACCATGCAGGTCAACGAGAAATTTATGTACGTACAGGTTGACTTTTATTAATTGTTATTAAAATTTAATCTTTTTTAAATTTAGATTTTTTGATGGAACGAAATCAGGAATGTTTAACCGGTAATTGGTAATGGTGAAGGCCATGTTTTTATTATTAACTGAACTTGAATCGTCCTTGACAATTTACATCAGAAAGAGAGAATACAAACCATGGAGTATATACCACATAACGATCAATAATTCTAATCTTTTCTGCAGTGTATTGAAATTGGATAGTAGGTACGGCTCAACTGTTGATGGTTTTAATAGGTGTTGCCAAAATCAAAAACAGATTTTAGGACAGGTCTAATTAATTTTGCTGATTTACCTCAAGGATGTGTTGCGTACCGAATTGAACAGAAATTCGAATTTCAAACCTTCGACTTTACATACAATTTCAGATTATTCCATCCGAGTTTGTAAGACATTTTTTTTAATTGAAAAGAACAAAACATTGCAAAATAATACTATGAATTTAAATAAAAACCATAGATTGTTTTTCCATTGCTTACCTATTAACAGTAATACTAATGTACAATTTGATGGTGATATCACACAGGCTAAGTTCACCCAATGACAAAAGTCTGGCAGCTCGAATGTGTATGAAAAAACCAGTAGTACCAGTAACAATGCATAATATACATTGCCTACATCTAATACTAATACAACAATTAAAGTTAACATACAGTACTATGTAATAATAAAAGTAAAAGGAGACATCAAAATCAATAAAAACAGCTGATTTTGTAAGGTAAAGTGTGTTAGTTTTAATTTTTTTCCTACTGTTTGTGAATTCTCGGAAGGTTGTTTTAACGAAAAGCAAATCGATTTTATAGACATTGGAATTGGACATGGAATTGGATAATCACGCGAAAAGAACGAAATTTAAGCAATTGCAGTCACATGCTGTAAAGACCATAGGTAAGACAGAACAAGCAACAAAGACGAAATTATACCGTGATTCAATGTGTGAACCATGACAAGTTTCAACTACCACAAGAGTTGCTCTTGTTCTTGAAAGTCGTTCTCTGTATCCTTCTTGAGGTAAACTTCCTCAAATTCTTGTGTAATGTCTTTCATATTTCCTATTAGTTTTTCTGGTTGTCATGTTACACTACTAGAAATTTTCAAAATAATTCTTTCTATACCCTGTTGTAAATTGATGTATTTGCCACCAAAAATCACTTTCCGCAAGTTGTCAAAGCAATGAGGACTAGTGCGGGAAGTAAGACTTTCCGTGCACTAATATTCGTTGAAGAAAAGTTCAAAGTACTTGTTTAATTTAATAGGTAATAGCTGACGCCTACAAATGTCTATTGACAATATCTTAAAGCAAAGATCTACAGATTTACCTGTGTCGCGGTAACAAAAGAAAATCGTCCAATCGAAAGACCTTCAGAAAGAGACGTAAAGGCGTTAACATCGTTTGATCCTCTTGAATATTAGGATGATGGTCTTTGTCGTTATCTGCGTTCGTGATCTATTTTGTATAAAAAATTGGAAATTGAGGGAATAATTGAATCAATTTATCTAGTCAATTACAAAATTCTATTCTTTTAGGGGGTAAACCTCCGTATAGAAATTGTGTATTTTTACTGTATACTCATCACACTTGAGAACGATCTGTTAATTTATCACCTTGATGTTTCTCAATTGTGCACAAACAATACACACATACACGCGTAAAACCCTAAAACACTCCAATAATAATTAATAAAGGTTGAACACCAGGTAAATAAAGAAGAAACGATAATAGGAAGAAATCACGTACATAGTACGGGAGACCCTATAGGATTAGAAAACTAAAGCGAACTACCCTTGAATTAGCAAACCTTTAACATTGTAATGTCCTCTCTTTTATGTTCGTATAGGTGGACAGCAAACAACGTCAACATAACTACCTCAATGTAACCCAGATAAAGGCATACACGTGATTTATTGCCATTTCTTTCCTTATTACTTTGTCTTAAACAGATACATTTTGTATTCTAAAAAGTCTCAAACAAATTTGGCATTTCAAATGAGGTATTTTTCTAGGAAATGAAGAGGGTTTTTAAAAAAATATGTTCAAGAGCATTTATACTATATCTGAATCAAACTTACATAACAAACACTTCTTGATGATTAAAAAGGTATGATGTGGTTATATAGAAGATACGGTACGTAAGAGAAGGCGAAAAATCATACCAACAAAATTTGTTCATGTTTGTATGTGTAATATAGCTGCTTGTTTTTCCAATTCTATATGCATAGTAGATGTATATCTTAAATATACTGATAAAACTTATATAATCATCCCATTTCCACCTTTCAAATATTTCCTACCATTTGTTCCTTATTGTTTACTATGTTCTCATTCTGGTTACTATACATATTTACTATACTTCCGTTAATTATTAAAGCTATGTAGGTGGTATGTCTCCTCTATAGCCTTGGTATCTTCAGTTTGCCTGAACAGCATGCGATAGTCTTGTTTTTCAGTCTAACTGCCATTCTTACCATTTTAATATCACTATTATTATTTTGTTTGACTTAAATATAGTATTTCTTCATCGTTATAAGTGTTATTTTGAACAGGTTAGCTTTCTTTAGCTTTCTTTAATTTTTTGTTACGGAACTGTAACGTTTCATACGATTATTTCCCAGAAATCTAATAATAATCTTCAGTTCCTTTTCTAATTGGATATTAAACATACGTATGTTTCTTACTTCCAACAAATATCCCAATATCCTTGCTTCCTTTGTCCCTCGTTTTGATCTGAAATTAATTTTCGCATTCAATTATTTCATAGCATGCTATAGCCCATCTATCAATCTGTCATTTGGTTTGATTCACCTGGTTTATGTTTAAATTGTTCAAGAGAAGCTTTTATCATCAAGATAACATTTTTAATATTCCATTCTGTTTTGTACTGTCATTTAGCAATTGTCGTTAATTATATTTTGCTGGCATTTATATTTCTTTTGTTCATTTTCTGTAGATATTGTTAGCAGCCTGAGAAATTTAGTCGTTTATTAGTTTACTAAAACCCACATATTTTTGTTATCTACCTGTGTATTTAATTTTAAATAAAATAGGCGTTTAATTAAATAAATATTTAAGGCAATTTCAAAACTCAATTCAGCGTACTAGTAGTATGCATCACAGTAACGAAATAGTCAATTTTAGTACAGAAATTACTATTGCAAAAGCATTACGTTCGTTGAGTCAATAACAGAAATATTACAAAGTATTACTTAATATCTTCTTAATTTAAAATTCAATCAACATCAAGCACTAGACAAATTGATAATACTTTTTGCGTAATTTACTATCTGTAAGATTGGATTAGACATTGTGGTCGTTCTGATTTCCAAACAGCTTAACAAAGTTTTATTATTTGTTTGATAAGCATCAGAATGATTTAAACACACAATAATATGTATTATTTACAATGATGTCATAAAACTCAAAGAGTATTTAAGCAAACATGGGACAATAGAATAGATAAAAAATTAAATTAGAGAAGAGGTGAGAGATCTAGTACATTTACACCTACAAGCAACATTAAATAGCTTGCCTTTTTTTGCTTCATGCACGTCTGAATTTTTTCTCCTTCATTTAACCTTCGCAAAAAGTTGTTTATGTGATAGCATAGTATATCCATTTTTTTATGTCAAGACAAACTAATATAAATATAGTAGTAACCGAGATCTTTAGATAGCGAGCAGGTAGATGGCTTTATTTAATTATATTTGTAAATCACAACAGGTATTGTTATTTTGAAGGTCATCATTTTATAGTTAAATCCGTAACGAATCGTGAATAGCAACTCTAAAAATAGTAATTTCAACAAGCATAAAGTAACTTCAATGGATTTAACGTGACTCACTTCAATCTGTTTCTTCCTGGGCAATAAATAAGTAGGTACCAATAAAAAATATCTTCATTGTTTACTTGGCATGTCATCAATAATTAGTTTTAGGACCAATAACTTATTGCAAATCACTAAAGCTGTTAATGAATAAATGCCTCGATTCTCATAATTAATTAATTCTTGTGGATATCGTATAGATAAGGAAAGAAGAAGCTGAATTAATTTGTATTCTTTTTCACCTGCCTAATTAGTTTGACACTAATCCATTAATAAAATTATGAAAACATGTAACAGAGTTCCATTAAAAATTTTAAATTAGAGTCAATTAAAAATGAAGCTTGAAAATTCCAGTATAATTTTGTTTTAACTGATTCAAAATGTGGGTTGCCATGTGGACTCTTCAAACCTGAATACGGTTTATTTAATTAACACAAATTACCGTCTATAGTGTTTACAGGTTCTATTAGATATAATTTGTTAAATAAATAGCAGAATACAACTATCAACACATTTCAAACCATAATTATTTACATAAATATTCCAATTGTTTACATTGTACTGTACGTTATTTAAACGAAATAAAGCGAAGGCTGATCTTATTTGTGTTGCTTGCTATACGGTTCTCTTTAAATATGTCATCTGCTGCTTCTCGCACTTTCACTGATATTACAGCTATAAGTTTCCGTTATTTTGGTTTCTCCAATCTCCTTTCCCATTCTTTTTAATTAACCGCTAATGTTACCCAATTCTTGCTTACAGTTGCAATTTAACAAATCAATTTATTAGGCGGTATTGTTAAAATATTTATACAATAGTTTCAAAATTAATTTATTGTTCTGATATGATCTCATCATTTTGTATTCTACGAGTGGGCATACTTCTATGATAATTAAAAATGCAAAGTTTTCCATTATATAATTTAAGTTAAATAAATTTTGTCAATTTTAAAATTAAGTTAATAACTTAAAGTACATCCCTATTTATTGGTATTATTTTCGTTTACAACTGTTTTCCTTATTGTTTCTAAACTATCTCAACTTTAAAGACATATAGAGCTTTTCAGATCTATATCGGACAGAACAGATCAATGTAATCTGTCGAATTTTTTTGGAGCTATCGTACTTTTCGAGCAGGACGGACCAGTCGGAATTTCAGGCCTGTCCAATTTTTCAGATCAGTTGAGCTTTTCACACGTTTTGGACTTTTTGGGCCGGTTAGAAGTGTTACCAGGCTTCTGTTAGATCGAGTCGAATTTTTCCCAGTCTTGTAAAAAAAGAAACCGGCCTCTACTATTAATGCTACTTGCTTGGATCGTCTATGAACTAGACAGGATAACACAGGAGTCATGTGTCCATCAACAGAAATAATGCAAATTGTCAGTGTAAAAGTAATTTATATCATTGAAGGGTAGCAATAATAATGCGCATTTCAAGTACTGGTATTTATAATATGAGGCCGTGTGCTGCAGGATTTTAAAGATCTGTTTAGACACCACCATCAATATCATTTTCGTATATACAAACTTAGAAAAATAATTTTGGTTTAGTTGAGTTTGCTTTTTACACCGACTTATACTCTTCAAGATGATCGATCCACAACAATATACAGGGTTAGCCAAAAGTCTGGAAACAGTCTTATTATAGCAATACCGATAGAATTAGCGGAATAATAACCAATAAAATGATTGGTTATTATTCCGCTAATTCTTTCGGTATTGCTACAATAAGACTGTTTCCAGACTTTTGGCTAACCCTGGATGTATGTATAATGGATAATTAGCCATATTATTAGAACACGAAAAGAAATATTTAAAACTAAAGCTTCTGCAAAATATATTTTTGTACAGTAACATTTGAAGTTTTCAACGATCCAGGTTCCATTGTATTTAATAAGGTTATGTTACAAACCGATCAGCGCATGACCTCGGCATTCAACCGCAATTAAGTACGAAAGGTGGGGGTTATGGACTACATAAAAAGCTGATCGAGGTTTCAAAAACTTTTTTGAAATACTCCCTCCCTCGCCAATAACGCGCGTCAACTTGCCATTGATTTTTTCATTTAAAACAACCAGAGTTTGTTTGAACTATTGCTAAACAAGTTTTTATTTTAATATTATTTAGATATTATTTAAATATTAGATAACATATTTAAGAAAGAATTTCTGATGTTTTTAAGGATTTAACTGAAAGATGAACATTCATTTAGTCATAGGTATTTCATACCTTTAAAATTGTTTCGTCAAATTTAACAAATTCCATTCTTTTGGGTTTTCATCGAATCTCCGATTTGTACATTACTCTGTTTCAAATAATTGAAATTTCACCATTCCGTTCCCCCGACTACACCCACGCTATATTTGAAAATCAATAAATAAACGTATGTAGTACACTAAAACAGTTTTTTTAATAGCATAACGATTATCCTGCTGTTCCTTTTATTTCTTTCTTCTCCACGCCATACAGAAATCATCATTAATCATAAAACAACATTCGTAAAAGGTTATTTATATCTGTACTATGTACACCTTCAGAAATTTACATATGAATACATTAACAATTTCTCAAGTGCCAGTACTATCATTTAAATATCTACATAAAAAGTGTAAATGACCCCTCAAAAAATAAATGACACTGCTTCGTCATAGTTGTGGGTCGCCAAGTTAAAAGCTTAATAAGCAGTTATGCTTTTTAAACGAATTTCATTGGCAAGTAACAATGTGGGTCACATTAACATATCAAGTATCAACTTGGAATACAACAACTAGACAGGACTATTTTAAGACCATTTGCGACAAAGCACGATTAAGATGACCTACATGTGTTATCGCAGAATGTACCATGCGTTATCAGTGCCCTGTAGTAATATAAAAAAATATAATTAGTCATAACTTCATAAGTGCTAAAAACACATTGCGTCAAAAATTGTTTGGGGTTATCATTAATAGTTTGCTAACAAACAAAGCTCGTCATTAACAACAATATTTAGCAGTCGTCTGACAACGCTATCCTTTGAAAACGAATAATTTTTCGATATAATTTCACAACTCCTTTTTTGAGAAATTTCCAGAAAGCACGTGAAAGTTAGATTAGAAGGAAATTAAAATAGATTTGCGTCATGAAATAAATAAACAGAGATAATAAGTATGCACAAATAACAATTATGGGATATAAAAAAAACGTAGATATGTAAATGGCATAAAAACATTACAAAATAACGGAATGACAAAATAAAGTTTAACTATATACTAATTTAAGGTCAGGATCTTTGAAACACAAAGTAATTAAAATTATTTTCAGCCAATTAAAAGAAAGTCTTTAGGAAATTTCCCTCTAGACGTAAATACAGGAAAAACTTGAAATAATTTTTTTTATTACTTAAAATAACGAAGAATCTTTTAAATAGACCATTTAGAGATTTTAAAAACAACAACAATATTTTAAACCGGCTTATCTACTCAAATAATCTAATAAACATGAATGGTAAGCTCAAACCTGTTTGAGCTATTGATAAACAGCATTTTAAACTAAAGCTAGTAAATGTAATACATGTATAATATGGATAAACAAATAAATTGAATAATATCAACTACTCCTCTTGGAATTACCCTTTGTAAGCCAAAGCATTATAATATAACAAGACTTATACTGTTATGACAACAACATTCCAAGTATAAAACAAACCTTCTGTTATATAATAGTTTAACTGCATCTAGAAAAACAGGAATTTCGCTATGTAACAGTCGGCAAAATAAATGTGATGTGATTCATTTCTAAAATATGCTTACAATAATTTAGTGGATATTTATAATATCTTAATTAATTAAGTATTTTCACGTTTCTTTAAAGTTATTTATTTTCCAAACTCACCGCAAGAGTCATGAAAATGTAAGAAACTGTAACACTAAAGAAATACTAGGATGTTCGATTTTAATTTTCTCAACAAAAGAGAGGAATCTCACTATTTGAAGAGTTACAGTTTGAAAATTTACCCATGCTCAAAAATATCACCTCATGGAAGAATTAAAAAAGATTGATACACAGCAAATGAGAAAATTATCGTTATACAGTAAAACTTATATGAGCTTCAAATCGTACACTTCTGTATCAAGTAGGTAATTGATGAATTATACTCTCTACTGTAGTAGGCGAAAGTGAAGACAGTCAACATTAACCTTTATACAAAACGAAACATAACTTGTATATATATCGTTATTATATGATATCTCGTTGCAGACAAACAAGAAAAATAATGGTAGATTCATATATGGTTGAAAGCAACATATCTTGCAAATTGTCGAAATATATAGTGCGAAATCCTCCAAAACAACTGTCTTCTCTTTGTCACTCGTAGAAGTAAAAGCTGGAAATCTAAAGGACCACTGTGATTAATAGGACAAATCGTAAAAAGAGAAACTCTAGGTATCACGCTATCCTTCAGATTTCATACCCAAAAGATAACAAATAAAACGATCATTGCTCTTTAAGCCAGTAAACACTTCTAATATAAATAAAACCTACGACTAAAGCTGCAGTGTTGCACTTGCCTGAGAATTCATCCCACAAGAATGCAGCAGTCACCAAACTATACAATCTTCAAAATTTACTTGTCAAAATATTAATAGGAGCTGTAAAGAGCATCTGCATGGCAACAAAGGAAACACTTCTAAATATCCCGTCTCTATATTTGTTAGCAGAGTTTGAAGCGTTAGCATTTGCTTATAGATTCAAAACCAACTACAATAAAAGTATCTTACCGGATGACTTAGAACAGCTAAATGAAAAATACCTGTTGTTAATTCAAATACACATTTCAATGAGGTGATGACATCCAAAAAAGGCAGAAGTTGTGAAAGTAGACAAACAACAAAAAAGCCGTCTGGTCCCACTGTGTGCTATTGTAGGGAGAGCACATATTTTTTTGTTACGCCACTGTCTCAAACATTACCAACAATTGCGTAGAGCTTCTGAATAAGCTGAGTGCTAGCAACGGAATTACCCTTAAATGAGGACCGGGAAACAAAAGAGCCAACTTACAACAAAAAGAAGAACAGAAACCCACTTGATGAGGCAAGAAGGTAGATGCCGCATCTCCTACAACGCAGATAAAAAAAATGTTTGAAAAGCTATAGTGAGGCAAACCGAGTCTTGCCCAAGGTCCTCCATCTAAGTAAAAAAAGCCTGGTGTGATTGAATAATTTCCTGTTCATTTAATGAAAAAGAAGCCCAAGAGGCCCAAATATTAACATCCACAAAAGCACGATACTGCACTGCGTTCTATATGCAGGACCACCAGAGGTGCGTTGACAAATCTGGAAATACAAGTTATTCCAGTGAGTTCGACATCGCACGCCTTGAAAGAAAAAACGAATGGAACATAACCTTAGAGCAAACAGAAGTAGTAAATTAAGACAGTAAATGATTTAAAAAAATAATGAATGAATATTAATAAAATAAAAAGATTTATTGCTACAATATATTAAAGCAGACCATAAAAGAATGATCAGAATAAGATGACAAAATAGCGGCATATAGCAGTATAGTTTTGTTAGTCTCAATATCAGGAGAAAGCCGCTGCAAAAATAGAATGAAAACGCACAATGAAGATCAACTACTATTATTTATTGAAATTCTAGGCAATAAAATTAAAAATAATTTATTAAATAACAACCAAGGCAGTTTATACTATCAAATTCCAAATATTTGTAAGTGATGGGCAGTTTACGAAAGATGTTTCGCATTTTGAAAGATTTGTAGTACTGATAATAACGGCAACTTGTAAGGCGATCCAATTTCAATAATTCTAGGATCCACACGATAAAGCAATCGTAAACCCAATGCAGCTATATTTATATTATACTAATAAACATTCAGGGTAAACTCGTAGGTATTTATACTAATTAGTATATCAAGCTTTTTGTAGGTACTGCAAACTAATATTCGAGCAAGAAAAATCTACTGTAGTGTGTAAAATTACTAAGCAATAATTACTTTCACACAGATCAGAGATCTATACCTTTCAAGCTCAAATTGGGAACACTCAATTTCAAATTGGACTAATCAACTTCCAATTGAGACTTATCAACTTGAAATCGAGTTCAAATTAGTCTCAATCTGAAGTTGGTTGATCTCAGTTTGAAGTTGATTGGTCTCAACTTGAAGTTGATTAGTACAATTTGAAATTGATTGGTTCTAATCTGAGCTTGAAAAGGTATAGTTGCTAGCTAGTCTCAATAAAAATCATTAAATTACAAAAAAGTGGTGATTTTCAATTAAAAGCTTTCATAAATCAAAATGATACAAACATCCACTTGAGATAAAAATAAATATTATACATAATAGTAATTGTCTGTAATGATGAATGTCTGCAATCTACTGCTGGAATCTGTTGTTTAGAAAGAAAGCATTCTTGAGTATATACGTATTTAATAATTTTTTTATAAGTAATGTGCTATCTATAAAAATCTGTTACAAATTTCAAGTACACTTAACATGCACTTATTGATATGATAAAAAACTGTACAAAAGTATATCGACATTTTTCTATTAAAATGGCTATTGTTATAAAGGTTGGTTTAATGACTCATTTGGATTTTAAAAAATGAATTAAATAAAAAACAAAAGTTGTAAAATAAACGCGACTTATAAAATAAATGCTTAGCAATACTGATTCAGAAAAAAAATCTATGAAAAATTTGAATAAATGCAAATCACGTAACTTTATTCGTTTTTATTTATTTTCGTCATGGAATAAGCCCATGTCTGTCAGGCTCGTGACTGATAAATTATAAGAAAACAACATCGTTAGAATTTAGAGAATCGTTATCTGGAAATTGTATTTCAAGAATCAAGAATGAATTCACGGCATATAATTTCTGTCAAAATATTTAGGCAAGAGAAATTAAGCTGCAAACGATTTTCCACAAACTCGCTTGCTACTGAACAAACAATTCCTACGTATAAAACAGGAGAGAAAAAGGCCAAAATATTTTTACAAGACCATTACGTTATCAAAACATATGCCTAACAACCTTATAAATACAATTTAAAATAATCCAGGAATTGAAACAACATGATGTTCCGAAAACCGTTTATGAAAAAAACTACAAGCAGAACTACAAAATAAACAGAAATTCTATTTATACACATAAATCAGGTATAAGTACTAGAAACTAAAACGTTAACCAGACACCAAATTCCAGCAGCTGCTTACATTTAAATCTTGCCATACGAGTTGATTGGAAAAGCCCTCAAAGATTTTATCGCGAGAAGCCCTAGAGGTAAACGCTACGTTAACAAGTGAATACTTACAAGTGCAGGCCACAGAACGGTGGTCTGTGAAGAAGTAAAGGGATCCGTTCGTTCGCCCCAAGACAGTCCTTGTTCCACCAAGAACAGGTGAAACAAACCGTCTTTATATATGCTGATCCATTCCCGTCTGTGCCACTCGACATCGTCATATTCCACCAACACCTGTAACAATACATTTTAGTTAGATTTAATGAATTCACAGCATGTTGATGACACATTCAAATTTCAAAATAACAACTCCTTTGATCTTTGAATTAAAAAGGCTTTTGCGGTTGCTTGTTTGTTGTAATTTAAGTGTGGTCGTATTTTCATTGTAAACGTTCACGACCTCGCCCATGACCTTCTTTCATTTTATTGTAAGCCGAGTATGAGTAATTATTATACAATCAAAAATTCTATCGCTAAAATTTCCATTTAAAAATGAGTAAAAACAACTTTTATTTTAATTGCACAATAAAATGAAAAACTGTTGGAATCTGAAATATCGAGCTGGAACATTTTTATCGAGCTTTTTCATGGTCATGTTGTAACATCGCCACAAGTTAATCTCATATTTTATTACTTACTTTTAATTAATTTCACAACTACATAAGGAATTTAATAAATTAAAATTCAATTAATATTATACGCCAAGTACAATAATAATTCACAGCCTTGTACTCATATTTTATATGGCATCACCTCTTATTTTTATTTGATTAAGTTTAGTTTAATTAGTTCTTCCTTTTAATGATTATGTTATAGGACAGCAGCTGGTTATTGTCAACGGCATGTTAAATTCTCAAAACATGCTTTAAAACTTATAATTATGAACCAATTAGAATTATGAAAAACACGCTCGCGATTATACAGTGTGTCGCGTTGTAAGTAAGTACAGTTAGATAACTTTTCCTGTGTGAAAGATACAAACTTGATTTTTGAGGCATATAGGCTTTATAGGAACTATTACAAGCTGCAATATGTATCTGATAGGATTATATCACACGATTACTACGATCGAAACAAATCTAAAATTTTTACAAAAACATATTAACGATTTTGCTAGAACAAAATCGTATTCAATGAAGTCTAAAAATTTCAAGTTTTAAATATGAAGACAAAATATTAATTATTTACTTAAACTAAACAAATTTAGTGTTTGTTTATTCCTTAATTGAACAACCTACATCCTCACTAGACCTCCCATCCTTTTATTTTTACTTCTAGAGTACAATTAAAATAAGAATGTATGTTACCAAATCTCTAGATGCCAGGGACATATCATTCAATAGGCTGACTAGGTCGTGTTTAGCATTTCATCTACACATCATACATGTACTGAAACATGTATTTTCACATAGAAAAAGTTATCTAACTGGACTCACTTACAATGCGACGTACTGTGTATAAGATTATTTTCTTCCAGATATGTAACGTGCGTACACAATGGTGAATATTATAAACAAAGCAATCGTGAGATTTGTTACTCCACTTAATGACACTTGAAAAAATATTCTGAAGGCTCTTCGTGACTACAAAAAAAAATGAGGAACTGCGCAACATAATATACTTTGAACTTCTGAGGTACTTTAAACAAGCCTGTGATTATTGCAACTTAAAAACAATTTAATAATCCAATTAGATTATATTTTAAAAATTATAAAAATTAATAGAGCAGGTTTTCCCCTACTAATTATTAGTATTTTAACTTGTATGTAACACTAAAATATGGCACATATTTAAATATACGAGTAGTTGCTTTAATGAATATTTTCAATATCGAACTCAGCAAAAAATAATAATGTAGATTACAACTGTTAAATTCATATGCAAAAACTCGCTTTCGGTTGGCGTACCATAATAATCTTATCTTTAGTGCAATTCAATTTATCGCCGACTTTTATATGACCTTGAAACCGTTGAACCACTTTTACAATATTTTACATATGTGAATACACAGGAAAGTTGTAAATGGAGATTATAAACTCGTTAGACTAACAAGAAACACGTAGAAAGCAATGTTAAGTGAATACGCTTATCATATAAGGAGACGCAAAAGAAAAAACCTCATAATTCAAATCATGTCACATTGCTTTGCATAACCGAAGTGAAGTGTTACGAGGAGAATGTAAATTTAGATAAAAAACATTCTAACTAAAACGCGAGTTGCATTGTTAATCTACTATTCCCATCAATTACAGACAGATCGAGGGAAAAGGTTTCAACATTCGTGACGAATAACTAACTTAACGACCAGATCAAGGTCGCAATCTTCGAAGAGAAGCTTTTGTAGTCAAGGGACTTTTGAATGGTAGACGATTTAATACCCAATAATAAAATAAATAAATCAATTACTAGGTGGTAAATACCGTGAAGATTATTTATACTACATTCCAAGCTCGACTGAACTTTAAAATACGGTGTGTGTAAAAGAAACTTGGATAAAAATGTAAATCAAGCATGTCCAAGGCCAACTGCCATGTAGGGAGGACAGTCAACCGCGGCCACATAAATATGCAGACCACTCCGAGGCACAGTTTGAATAGCATTACCGCTCTTGTTTGAGGTTGTAATTTAGCAATTCTCGGAAGGCGGAGATATCGGCTATCGTGTTTGGGGAGGATAAAATATGCACGCGTTCATTCTGTGCGAACACGTCATGCGAATTTGCGTTCCCGATCTAGCTCAGGTGGGCTCAGGTTTATACTTGCATTCTCATCAATCACGGCACGTTTAACGCAATAGCATGCTCGGAGAAAAATAAATTGATTTAAAAAAATCCAATAATAACACGAAACGTTAAATCAAAATTAGCTGGAAAAATTGGATAAAATGAACGAGTAGCTTGTTATTATTGGCAAAGTGGGGAGAGGAAAAAATGTTAAGTACGTGTGCATGTATGTAACGCGCATAAAACCATATGTATTTTTAGAACGGCTTATTGAAATAACATGTTAAAGGTCACGATCGCTTTAAATTGTTGTGTTTTAAAATGATTAAAGTAGACATACAGACATATTGTACAATTTTATATTACTATAACGAATCAAAGTGTTTAATCTCCCTCAGCTTGTGAAAACATTTTATACATATTCAATAAGAAAATGGCCGTTTCATTGAAACACATGATAGACACAGGTATTTCTCTTTTCACACGTTCAACTTTAAATAGAATTTTTCATATTTTGTTGAATTTAATAGGCAGGGGTTTACCATACTGTAGTTCTACCAGTACAAACCAGATCCTCAAACAGATCATGTTTTTGTCATAAATGCTTATCATGTAGTCAGATAATTCCAAATATTTTTTACTTTATTTGACAACAAATAACAAAACGATAGTGCGTCTGCTTGGATGCTTACGTTATATTATCTACTAGTCTGCCTCTCGGATCCACAATTAAAAATAAATACAAATACTAGTAATTATATGGACCTGGGTTTATTGAAATAGGCAACACATAATGCATGCTACGGATAACCACGCTGTAGAGATTTTAAAAAGATTTCGAACAACATTTACACTGCTGACATTAGCAATCTTTCTTGTACTTCAAAGTACGTTTGAGTTTTACTAATGCATTCCTGTTTTTTCAATTTTTATATTGCCAAGACTATACATGGCTTATTTTCAAAACTTTAGACTTGAGATAATTATTTGTGTAAGCCAATATGGTATGCTATTTTTTGCCTTGCTATTTGGGCCTTGGTAAGACAATTTGTATTTTGAGAAATAAAACATCTTCCAGATTCCGCCGATGGAAAAAAACATCATGGTCCCAAAGCTCTAAGCGAGCCAGGTTTACTTAGAGCGCCAAGAACATCCAGTAAGGTAAAGATCCAAACCACCCACGACCTACCAGGGATACTAACAAAAACCAAACTTACGAACATCTAGTTGGTCAGAAACCATATGACTTAAACCGTTACCAAAACTACTACTATTAAAAGAACTTACACGAGTGTTTATTCATACTGATATTTAAATTCGTTTGGGAAATAAATAACAAATAAAAAATACAAAAAAGTTGAAAATGAATTACTTAAAACATACAGTCCTTTTCTTCTAAAATTATGACAAATATAAGTTAATCATACTAGTGGTTTTAAACAGAAACCACTGAGCAGCACGAGAGTATTTTCTTTTCTGCATGTTTTGACTTGCCCTTTTTAAGAAGATTGGTGTTCCAGGAGGTTAATCCGTGGATTGTGAGAATACCTAGATGATCCGTTGGAAAGCGCTCGACGCGACAATCGTCTATTTCAGGGCATCATGGCTAAAGTAGTCGCACTCATGCAATATCCAAAGGGTTATAGACATTAGAGTAAATTTACCGCAATTTGTACATGCTTAGGGGATTTCAAATTCCAAAAATGATGACCTAATAGCATCAGGAACTAGTATTATTTGAGTCCAGTCAATGCAGAACTTTCCAATGATGAAAAACGCTGATTTTCTACGCTCACCTTTCCGTGAAATGTGGCAATTATCAGTCATTAGCATTAGAATCTAAATCTGTCTAAAACGGAATATTATCATTAGAAAGAAGAAGCTTGCTAAAGTTTGCCTAAGCTCTATATACTTCGTACTTTCAGTCACTTGTCATTGTGATACAAATGAAAAAGGAGAATTCATGAATTAGATTCAGCTCGTCCACACTTCTAACTGTCCTGCTGAGAAGAATTGAGAAAAATTGGTAGTGTATTTCCAAACGAAGGCCAGACCAGTTCAATAACTCAAAACCAAGAGAACACTCGAACCACGGTAAACCAAACCAGACACCTTGAAACACATTTGATGAGTCACATTTACATTTACACATTCGCAAAAATGTGAGTCGCCAATTCATAAATTAACATACAGGAGATAGCATAGGCAAAAAGTTACAGAAACGTTGCTTCTCCACAAATGAGAAGCAAAAGTATTCCTAAATTTGATCATAATTTCGTAACAAAGACGAATTAGATAGAGAATCTAATCAATCTTTAGTAATGTAACAATCTAGCATAGTCATATTTTCATCATAAGTTACAAGAACTGCAATTGTAGAAAATAACTGTTGTGAACATACATAAACATTTCTATTATACTTTTTAGAACAAGCATTGTCACCAGAAAAACTAAATATGAAAACAGTTTATACAACCATAAAAAAGTTTATCCACAAAAATGATCGAGATGTATTTAGTTGATTTGGCTAACAATTCTGACAATTTCCTTGAAAAAATGTAATGGTCATGTTCATTCAAAGAAAGTCGATACACTGTTTTTCCCGTGAATCGTCTGATACATTTTGTACCAAGAATGATCGTCAAAAATACATGCTCTATTTTAAGTCTCAAAACAACGGGTGAAAACAAAGTTATGTTGAAGGCATTTGTTTTCTCCATAGTTTGTGCAACATCTCGTTAAAGATATTCGTGTTTCAAAGAGATTATTAAATGACTACGATCTGGTTATTTCATTTTTCTGCTGTTAATAATACACTAGAATGTAAATAAATAATATCAAACATTCTTTCTTTGGGATGAAACGATAGTTAATGGAACAGGCTTTTAAATGAACAATCAATAACAATAAACAACGAAAACAGAAAACAAAACAAACACATTTATTAAAAGACCGTGTAATGTAAAACATAAATTCAAATCATTTATAACAGCGATGACTAATATTATTGTGTTTATACATAAAAGAAGTAAACCAGTTAAATTTAATAGAATCCGGTTATTTTCCAACTATTAGTTTTTATTTTGTAAACATCCTTAGGGAAGAAAATATCAAAAGTTGTACCAACCTTGAAGATTCAATAAAACATTTCTAAACTTCCACAGTAGATTTCGTACTTAAAAATAAATATTGATTTCCTGTAGTTTCAGGTAAACAAAGCTTGCGTGTTGAGAATAGAAAACAGGAAGTTGAAGGTCGTTTCTAATCTACTAGGGAATCATTTCGAATTATTTATTTTGTGGCAGCTAGCTGAAAGTTTAATTGCTTCGTGTAAACCTGAAAGTTGACAACCGGAAACTTATTAGAATCATCGGCTGTCAATGATCTCTACTCGGTACGCAACGGTAAACCGTTGTTTATGCAATTATATTAGTTAGATATCAAACGCTGTGGCGCCGGGAAATGCTATTACAGTCTATTTTCTAACTGTATTATATAAAATGTTGAAATTGGAATCGTCTTATCCTGCAGTCCCAGGCATGCAATCGGCTTTATTTATCCAATGGGTTTTTATTTCCTGAACAGTATATCCGCTTATAGTTTAAGAGTAAATTGGGAAAAACTGTTACTGGTTTAGTAGAATTCTCGCGTATGTCCACTATTTTCACGGATGGACGCATCCTGTAAGTCTTACTTGATCCGACAGATTTCGTTAATCCAACTAAATTTACGATCACAGCCGCGCTGTAATTTGATACAAAGCATTCTCAAATTACAATTCGGTTCATCACGATCATCTGCTATGTATAGTATAGTTTTTGTACTTTTTGTTTGGAGAGTGAAACATCACAAAAATACCGTGTAAATCAAGGTAAAAACAGGTTTATCTGATTACTTAAGAAATTTTCAGCTGTCCGTGGCATTTTTGTTGATATTCGATGAGTTTGCTATACAAAAAAACTAAAAAAATTAATTGAGAAACAATGGAACCTTTCAAACACACAACTTAGTTCATTATACAGTATGTCCATTTTACGGGTCCTCCCCTGAATGTTTGGAAATAGGCAACACGTTTACAGTTCAAAGTCGGCTTTTCTTTAAAAAGTTCAACCTGTGTTAACTGAACCATAGTTTGCTGTGAATTTAAAAATTGACACAAGTCAACTGTTTGACATTTTAAATTATAAATTTAAATTATTAAATTTACAAATAGCACTAATTACGTACTTTAATTCCGAAAAGACTGACATGATTCTTATACTAGGAAAGTGCCCAAAAAATGCCCAGCTGCTCTTAGGCTTTACGCTAGCCACTGCCCAAATACACCACTTCCAACTCGAGAAACATTCAGAAATCTAGAAAAGAATTTACGAAAAGATGGACAGTTTAATAAAACTAGTATTAGAAGTCGTAAGGTTACAAGTGAAAACAAAGAGGCTGCAGTAATTCAAGTGGTAGAAGAAAATCTCCCCACGTTAGTCAGACAAAAATTTCCAGAAATCCTGAAATTAGTAAAGGCTCCATGTTTAATATTTTAGAAGTTAACAGGTTTCATTATTTATTTTTGTTAATGTTATCTTGAGAAGTGGTGGTTTATTGTAATTTATTATTATCAGGTTTCATACTTATCAAGTTATCACGTTTTTTTGATGCAATATCTAACAAAAATTACTACAATCGTCGCCTACTGTTCTGTCGTTTTTTAAAAAATATTAGTTAAACAACAACCCCAACTTGTAGCACAGATATTACTTTCTAATGAGGTAACTTTTTCAAATAAGGGCTGCGTCAACAGGCACAACTGCCACTATTATGCACAAAACAATCCTCATTGGATAAGAGCATCACATTTTCAATGGATTTTTAAAGTGAACGTATGGTGTGGTATTCTTGGCGACTTTATTATTGGTCCTCATTTTTGAAGTGGTACTGTAACTGTTTGTTGTTCTTGTATTGGAATTTTTTGAGTAATGATCTACCGGAGCTTATGAATAATATCCATCTTTCTTAGCGTAGAGATTTATGGTTTCAAAATGATGATACCCTAGCTCATCATCATAGAAATATTAGAATCTTTTTAAATCTATCTGGCAATACAGTTATCGTTAGAGATGCTGTGCATGATTAGCCTCTCCGCAGCTTGGATATGACTCCGTTAGATTTTTTTCTTTGGGGAAAGATCAAGAAAGAGGTTTATCGACGACCAGTAGAAAATGAAGATCAGTTAAGAGCAAGAATAGTACTAATCTTATTTCTAACCAGCATAAATTGGGGAATTTTGACACTGACATGTATTAAAGAAAACAAACTACATACGAGGGTGGTTTTTGATAAGTCTTTAGATTAACATAAAACGAAGTATTTTTTTGGTCAAAATCGATTTTATTTTTCTACATAGCCCTCTTTTTAGGTCTATATACTTCATCCATCGATGTTCCAACTTTCTGATCCCCTTTAAAAAATACGATGTCTAAAAGTATGAAAAATACGCGTTCACGGCGGCTATCACTTCATCATAGCTCGTGAGTTTCTTTCCTCCAAGCCATGTTTTCATGTTTGGAAAGAGAAAATAGTAGCTCGGGGCCAGATCTGGAAAATACGGGACGTGGGGAACCAACTCGAAGCCAAATTCAAGAATTTTGGCCATCGCGATCATCGACGTGTGAGCCGGCGCATTCTCATGATGAAAGAGAACTGTTTTCCTTTGCATTTGAGGTCGTTTGGACTGGATTCTTTTCTTCAACCTGTCAAATAATGAAGCATAATACAATCCTGTTATTGTTTTTTTTGCAAATAGTCTATAAACAATATGCCATGTAAATCCCAAAAGACAGTCACCATTACTTTCCCTGGCGATGGCACCGTCTTCGCCTCCTTCGGAGCAGGTTTGCTTGTTGAAGTCCACTATTTAGTCTCTGGTGTGTAATAATGGACTCATGTTTTATTAACAGTTACAAATCCCGCAAAAAGTTCATTGAATTACGCTTTGATCGATCCAACAGCTCCTTTGAGATGTCCATGCGCATGCGTTTTTGGTCCAATGTCAACAAGCGCGGCACCCATCGCGCGGACATCTTCCTCATGTGCAAATCTTTATGTAATATTTTAAAAACGCGTTCTGTTGATATGCCTGCGGTCTATGCTATCTCTCTTATTTTCATTCGACGATCATCTAACACTATAAAATGGACTTTTTCGATGATATCCTCAACGGTTGCTGTTTTTGGCCTTCCCGGACGCTCTTCATCAAACACACTCGTACGGCCACGTTTGAACTCTTCCACCCAGTTGTTACGGTGGCGAATGAAGGAGCAGACTCCCTGTAGACAGCGTCCAACTCGACTTTTTTTCCGTTGGAGTTTGACCCATCAAACGCAAGAATTTTATAACTGAACAATATTCGACTGGCTTCATTCTTTACAAGTTATTGACATCGACTGACACAAACGACTGTCAAACAAAAACTACACGTCCAAAATTGGTGACATTTTCAGCAGTGTCATCTGAAGGATGGACCATCGTAACTATAAAAGCATTTTGACCTGTGGCACCATATTCATGGTCAGCCTAAACACTTATCAAACCACCTTCGTATACAAAATGATCCGTTTTGTTTTTAAAATCTGTAATTACACAAAGATACCTCTGAACTGTAAGACGTATTGCCTATTCCCAAACATTCAGGGAAGGACCCGTAAAATGGCCATACTGTATAACTTAGGAATCGGTTAGAAATCAAGAAATTCATTGTTTGATGAAATATCCTTTGGAAAGTAGACATACTGATTCTGGTATATGTAATTGATTCTTCTATAAAATGAAAATAGATGATTCAAAAACAGCTGATAACTTTTACTATTTAAAATTTAAATAACACGTTATTTGTAAAAAAATTACAAATCGTGATATTTGTTTGAATTTCTTCAAAATTAAACAATTACAATTCAAGATTTTATTAAATATGTATGTACAGCTTTTCGCCTAATTAATGTCACAATACTAAAGGATTGATCAAAGTCACAAAAATAGATTTCGCATTAATTGGGCAAAACCGATCTTCTTTGAAGCTAAAAGCAATTTTAAAATTTCATTAAAAGAATGTACTGAAATATTTTTTATGTAAAAAGCTGTATGAAATATTTTTATGTAACAAAAAAGATTCATTAACTCTCGGTATTCCTCTTACTTCCCTTAAGCAATTAATTACTCTAATATACTAATTGAGTCATTATTTTTTGCAAAGCTAGAACTCAGAGCAAATAAAATAGTAATAAATGTTTTCTGTTTTTGGCAACAACAGTACAATATGATTTTTCCCTTAATTTGTAAGGACTTTCAAAGTAATTCTTAAACACGTGCTTAAGTCAGAGTAAGTCATAGACTACAGTCTCTTCAGGCATGGATGGTGTCCCAAAGAAAAAGAAAGGTGATGAGGTTATTTGTCGTTTCGGCTACGAAAAAGCTGAGGACAGTTATGTACAACGTAGCAAAATTTCTGAGTACTCTCATGCAATTTCTACATTAGGTGCACAACTACCCTGTCGTTACACGAAACGTGGATCTTCTTGGGTAGTGTCTTTCTTTACAAGACTTGAAAACGGAACGTAATCGATGGGCAAGAGGAAAGAAATAAATATTGTCGTGATGCCCAGCATTATAGTACGGAGCTAGAGAAATGGAATCATTGGGTGTTGGGGTTTGACATTGTAGGTAGTATATCCTCCAGATCCGGAACACAAAAAGAACGCATGTGAAGAAAGTTAAGCGATGTCCAAATTTGATTCGGAATTTTCGTCCAGAGAAAGTTAAAAAATTCAAAGCCGACAAGACCGTTATCTATGGCCAACGGCACCCGAAGGGGTTATTTATCCTCCTGGCTTACAAAAACAATTAAATATATACAAAAAAAAAATAATTTTATGCTCTCGACAAACATGGAATTGGACGGCAATCTTTATTTTGTCCCTCCCCCTAGAAAAAAAATCTTGTGGGTACCTTTGTCTATGGCATTTTATTAAATATGAAGGTGCGTATTCAGGCAGCAGTCTGGACATCAATAGATTGGAACTTCGTTTTAAAAAATTTAGTAAACAAAGTCTCATTGATTATATTAAAGGTGCGGTCTTCGAAAACTCCAATAATGTCTTCACTAAAAATAATGGTCTTTCAAAATATTTGGAGTTGGAATAAACCATACTAAACCACAGTACCACACACATATGTAGATGTATCCAATAAGCGAAACTGAAAAAATAAAGCCATAATAGTATTTTTATCACGCACCCACTATGAGAAAAATATTTTTAAATGATATCCAGTGGTTCAGATGAATAGAACATTAAGAACAAATCAGTAAACATTCTAGATAAAATCAAAAACATGGAAAGTAGAACAACCTACAGAAAAATTAAACGAACGACGTATAGGAGTATAATATACAGGAAACTGTCTCTATCTCATTGTTAATTATTTCTTCATAGAAATAGAACTTCAATAAGAATAATTAAGTTTATTATAAAGGATCACAAATCTGAGACTGAAAATCCGGTCAATTTTCAAAAGTCAAACTTTTTAAATGATGTTTACTTGCAACTTATAGGAATTACGTAGCTCATTAATATTTTAATCCGTTATAGTATACAAGTTGAAACTGTGAAATGTTGGGTAGTTTTGAAAGACATTTCAGTTGTTTAGAAATGCTTTCTAAGTCTTCAAGATATCAGATTCCTGGTTTCAGATTCATTATCTAAGAAGCTTTAAACTCAGATAACATCAGGCTGTGGAAAAAGATGTTTTTTTAGTAAATACTTGACTTTGATGCTATTGAATAATTTGCTTAATGCATGCTATAGTGAGTGGCATAATGTGTGTAGAGATATTCCCTCGCTTTTTTTTTCTAAAGCGAATAACTTCTTATTTTCGAAGTTGATTATCGTAATAATCTAAAAATTCAAGCTCATCACGTACTAGACAAGAACACACGGAAGATTACTTCACAGAATATCCAATCTTCAATAATGATCCTATATCAAATGGGTATCAGCGAAAGTGTATGTAATTTAAAAACTGATACAATATCATTAATAAAGCAGCATTTACATCTCAAAGATATAATGATAATGACATAACTTAGAAAAATTTACATTACCTATCAGAGTATTAAATTTTATGAACTGCAGAAATAATTTTCACTCAAAACAAACACCTGGTGCTTGTTAATATTTATGTTTTCTTTAGTATTCAACCGTGTATTGCTTACAATTTCGCTATTTTATTTAAATTGTTTATAAAACAGTAGATCTTTGCTATAATTTGTGCGCATTTATAAGAATGTAATTATAAAATACGTACATTGCAAATTACATCAATCTTCTGAAATTATTACTACTAAAAACTCATTGTCATTAATTTATTAATATTTCTCATTATAATTACAGCATAATAATTATAATAGTTGAATATTCCCTACTGGAAATATTGCTGACAAGAATTTTCTAAAATGTAAATGGTATTTATCTAAATTGTAAATTAATGAGAATGTAAATTTCATTCAAATGAAAAATGTGCATAACTCATAAACACCATTCAATCCAGTACTAGTAACCTTTAAAGAGTCATTAATAATATTATGCACGTACTACACAATCTTAAAACTAACTAGTTATTCATATTACAAATTGGAAAACTTTTACACATAGTTAATGACTAGATTACCAGTCAATAAAAATTAACATTCCAACAATAGCATCGATGCAAATCCCAATAAACATACTTATCGGTTTCCTGTATTCTAAGAATTTACGCGTTACGCATAAATCTATTAAATAAGCCAGTCTTTGTTTTCAAACAAAGATTAGCCAATAAAAGCGTAAACTTTATTAAAATATTAGAGACAGTAAAAACCGAAGGAAAATAACACACGAGTCGAATGACCTTCAACTTCGTGAGACAAAACGACGCCAATACTTCGCAATAAAATTTATGACTGATAAAGTAGCATACTTGAGAGTAAAGAGGAGGGAAATAGTAAACTAAAAATATTTTCATGGCAGCTGGTGATGCCAAGAAAAACAAACGAAATGAATACACAGACCGCCGCTCATTTTCGTTTCTTGGCAGCGTCGCCGCCATTATTCGGCATGAGTTATTTGTTTTTATAACGTGAATAATGACAGTTTTTATGAGTTCGCCTGGACCATTCACGTTTTTTGCTATCTGCACGAAGGAAAGGAAGAAAGTGGATGAGAAAAATAATGGATGCAAAACCAATATGAAGTTAGTTTTACTCTGGGTCAAACGTACAAATGTGAACTGAATATGGGATGGATGCCTTTTAGCTTTTCTAAGGAAAACAGACGATAACAGGACTACCCAACTTCATTTCAAAAAGATATATCTATTCGACGATGAATACGTAAAGCTCTCAACAAAACAAGAGGATAGTCAATGGATGGATGGGTATAAACATTCAAAACCGGGGGAAAAGAATTCTCTACACATTTTATTTTTGAAGTTTTTCAACAATATAAATTTTATTTTTCTTTTTATAACCGACTATGCTATTCAAACTAAAATGTAAACAAACATATAACTTCGCTTTGCTAATTTTGTGCCAAAATATTTTCGCATTGTTTTATTATAGTATCAAGGTTACTCTTTAATACATCAATGCATTTCTATTTTTTCATTTTGTATATATTGCGCAGTATACAATTTATCAAAGATAAAACTACATACTACATAAATCACATGCCAGTAATATTGATTATACTTATTTTTAAAAAGAATTAATTACCCTTGATAACCGCCTAGTTATTTTTGCAAACGATATTGTCTAATAATTGATCTCTTATCAGTAAAACATAACATTTTATGTTTCAAAATAGCTCAAACATGTTATTATGACAATGAAAATTTTATCTGGTATATTATATACATAAAACAAATCATTGTATAACTGTTGTTTTATTTAAAAAAAATTTAACCTTACCTGAAAATAGTTTTGAATGAATACAATACAAAATTTAATAATGATTAATGCGCAATAAACAATTCTATAAGAATTCCTGGTAATTGTCCCGTTCTAATTAATAATAAAAGACTAATTAATAAAATCGTTACACCAAAATAAGCCACTGTGGTAATAGATGCAACAAGTAGGGAATGCGGTAAAACTATTATGGTACAATAACTTTAGTTAAACGGTTATTGATGAAAGTTAAATTTTCATTAAAATTAATGTAATCCGTTTAGTAAAATGGAATTGAACTTGATAAGCCAAGAGAAAGACTAAGATAATTTTTAAGTATATACCTACGATAATATTTGTGACAAGATTCAAAACAAGAGACAAGCAGCAAACAGTTGCATTATTCCTCGTCAATTTAATGAAACCATATATTTGGAGTTACATTTACATGTAATACTCTAGACCATTTTCATTATGTGATATACTTACCAAATAATTCTTGTACAAAAATAAGTAATGAATGAAAATAAATCTTCCTTTCTTAATAAATAATTTAAACCCAAGTTTGGGTTGCAAATACATACCTATTTGTCATTTTGATTCACAGACAACCCAAGGAAGCCAAAAACAACGTGTCCTTTCCTTTCTCAGTGTGCTTGTTGTTACCAAGACAATGGCAGTCCTATAGGCGCTCGGTATGTCAACCTGTTAGGTCTTCACCCCGAACAAAAGGAATCTGTCATAAGTTTCACTATTTGGAAATTCTATTGATTGAATTCTAATTGATCATCTGAAGCGATTTTAAACTCGATTAGTCGTAGGAATTTTGCTTTAAATAGATTGGATTAATAAATAGACGGTGCCAAATTGATCATCAAGTTTTTCTGCTCTTGTGTAATGAAATCCAAACTATAGGCTTATAAGGTAGTCTAGCTCTAGCCTCTACATTTTTTCTGGAATAACCGTTTTCAACATCATCATTTACATAAAAGCAGGTATATTGTATGTTTCGTGCTTAACTGATCGCTCGAGATATACTGGCAAAGACATTCTATAAAATTAGGTTTTACAATTCAAATTCCAGTTTAAAAGTTCTTCTATGTCTAAATTGCCTTTTTTTCTTATCAGAAGAACCACCAAAGCAACTCATAGCTACAGGCGCTCTCATAACATCAACCGCAAGTCCATTATAATCCATTTGAAAATCAATTTTAGGGAATATTTTCGTACTTTTTTCCCAAAGAAAAGCAATGAGAACGTTTACTTTCTTTGTATAGGTATGATGTAAGTAATATAATTATGTAACATTCAACATTCACAGTTATGCATACTAGCATTATAATAGCATAACTGTGTTGTTGTCACCACCAGGCGCCGAGATAGTAACTATATCACCCGAATATGAAATGCAGCCCTTTTAGCTTTGAGTGGTTTAAAATAAAAACTTGCTATACAAACATAATGAAAAACAAGCGTGTGTGTTAAACGACAAATGGACATTAAGTAGAAAACTTGAGCATCAATTTATATTTTAAAACCTCTATAACAGACATATCAGTTTACAGTAATCGTCTTCGTAATCAAATATGTAGTATAATTGCTGCTTCTCAGGATGATTAAGTTGATAATGAACAAATGGCAACTATTGCACCTCTCACCGTGTTTTTCATCTATCACTCTAGAGCAGAATTAAATAAAATTTCTCTAAAACTCGCTTTAATGTAAGTGATAGTGTCTCATTAACGTACTCGCCAAGCCAAATTATAGACTAAACAACAGTTTATTGTATATATTTAAAAGATGATCCTAAGTGGTAGTATTAAAAAAATACTGAAAAAAGCTTTTTAAGGGATGATATATTGGTTCATAGCATAAGTGATAATAACATATGCAAATAAAAGAATAATAGGGGTACATATATAGTTTTGTCCAAGAATGTATTTCTTCAAGTGAGTGACTGTTTGCTACTTTTTAACGAGTTCATTTTGATTATTTGTTATTGTAGTATCCAAACACTCCAAATACTCAATTGTGTATCGAGAAAGTTCATTTATGATTACTGACTCTTCCTCAGTAAGAACTGATACGACATGGGACATAAATCTGGAAATGATTCAAAAATACTATTCTAGAAGGTACAATAGAATGAACAAATGATTCAAAGACACTAAAAGTGACTCCAAACTCAGAATTAAGAAAAAGAAAATACGCAGTTACGAATTAAAAAATTAATTTTAGTATTTATCATCATTATTTACCTTTAGCTGGTTTATGTTTTTTTCTCTTAAACATTACACAATACACATGTCCATTAAGTATGTGTGTGTTGAAAGATTCATTATCATTATTTCAGATTTATTATCAATTTAATTTCTCTTCCAAACATTAATTATATATTCCAACTTCCAAAAGATATATAAAAATTTTACCGAAAGTAAAATTAAATTTATATAAAAAGAATCCCGTGGGATGCAGAAAATAAAAAGGGAGAAAATCCACTCATTAATTTTCATCCCAAGAGACAATTCAATAAATGTTGAAGGATATTTTATTTCTGAACGAATGAAATTAAAATGTTTGTAATGCATGGGTGATTGTTGAATTATTTAAGCTTAAAATGCGAAGTGCAATTATAGTATATGAAAAGCTTACTTTTAATATTACTCAACCCGACCGAAGAATTATATACTGTGAATTTGTATTCAGCAATTTAATTATAAAACGAAGAAAACATTTACGAAATAAAACTACTTTCATTATTAAGAAGAAAGATAAATAAATTACCTAATTATATATTGAGAATTCTTTCGTTTTAATATCAACTACTGGTTGATTTTGGATCTTGACATTCGTGATTAACAAGCATCAGACTATAGAAATTGCTTGAACGCGTTTAATTAACGTTGAAGATCACCTTGATTTATTTTAGAGAATTTCATAATAAAATGTTTACAAAAACGAGCATTTCCTTTTTTTTTATTTAGTGACCCAAATTAAAAAGTGATGTATCGTGCACGAAGGAATTTCTTCACCAAACGCTTCATTATCAATCTTGAATTAAAGGCTCCCCAATGAGATGCCAGCACGAATTTATTTCTTTGTGGAAATTCATAAGGGAGGTACCATAATAATATTGCATGCGATATTTAGGATCTAGGATGTAGGGGCGTATTCAGAAAAAGGTGGGAGGAAATACACGAACGGGCGTGTAATTCCCTTATAAAAGAATTTAAAAATTAAATTAGCTTTCCTTTTCTTCTTAAACGCTTTCTATTTTATTTTAGCGGTAAATATGCATTTAACGCAAACTGTAAAAGCGTTTAATAATTAACAAAAAACTAAAAAGAATTTTATAATATTTTCTGACAGTAAATTTCAAAAAAAATATTTTACGGTGATGAAATTATAACCAGAATTTTATTTAAAAATTAACACATAATTTAGACTATTAAATCGAAATGTTTATCCTTATAAAATGTTAAATACAGCGCGCACAACTGCGCTCCCCCGTAACAAAATTAATACTATTCTCGCCGCAAACCCAAACTTTAATGGAAGCGTTCAGAGGACGCTAAAATACAGTGCATTGTTACGTAACTTCATGATGGCTTCCACCGAATCGCTCCGCCTTTGCAGGAATAACTCCGCCTGGAGTTCCTTGGCCACGTGAAAGTTTCCAACGCCTCCATATTTGTTTCCAGTTGCTATGGTAATTACGGCGACGAAGCCATCTTTACGCACCAATTTACAGGACTTTGACACTTGCACAAAAACGATTACACCGGGAATACGATAAGATACCTTTTCGAATTTCGCAAACCCTTCCACGAATGCACTTATCCTAAATAACTCGACCAGACGGTCAACCTTGATTTTTGTCGGTTTTATTTATTTTTAGGATAATAGAAAGGTTGAAGAACTAAAACGTGTGCGTCAACAGAAAAAATAATCGGTCTGATTAAAGGCAAATAAATGATTGTTTACACTAAAAGTAAACATCATATATTGTCGTTATTTAGAATTGTATTTGTTCTGAATAATCAGGTCGGTTTTATAATTTTAGAAATAAACATACCTACTAATGGAAATTAGGAATTTACTACTTAAAGCTATAAACGTGATTCATAGTGCCAAATTAATGCTGTTCGATTAATTTGAATTTATAAACTTGTTACAACAGGTAAACAAAAGATTTCTAATTTTTTTAAAAGATATCTCGCAAGCTTAAATAATAACTTACACAAAAGGAATATGGTGAAAGTGTATTAATAAGATATGTTATACAAGATCCCGTGTAGCACATTTTCCCGTTCGGTAATTAATGTGGAGTAACAGTAAAAATTACTATTATATTAGAAAGTAGCTTTATATTTATAAATTTAAGGATTGTCTCGTGAGTATTTTCATAGTACGCCCAACCTATGTGTGGGCATTCTTGCATAGCTTAAGTTCATTAGCAAATTTAGGTCGTTTCCACGATGAAATTGAAGTTTTTTTTATAAACAAGTGCTGTCTAGCGTCTAACTTCCAGAAGAAATAGATGGATAAATTAATTATAACCCAGTGCCAAGCACTTATAGTAATCTTTTGAAATTGTAAGTGGATGGATATCTGTAGGATTGCGTTATAGTAAAATGCATTGCAATCGATTCGTTAAGGTTAACAGTGACAGAATCGAAATGTAATCTAGTAGATGCAAAGTAATGAAAGATTGAGTAATGCTACTGTAGCAGTCACGGACACGAATCATTATAACATTTATAACTAATCGATTAGATTACAAAGACTGACATTAATTAGCAGTCGAGGTTGAACAATCATCACGATCAATGACATGTGGCAGTGAAAATTTTGTCATTGCAAAACACATAAAAATCTTAAGATTGCCATACCAGGAAAGACAATTAAATTAATTAATTAATCTATTGTTCCGCTCAAACTTCTTTTATAATTGACGTCCTTCGTGTTTTATTTGTAATTGAATCAATGTCACAAGCAAGATTAATTTATTGTAATGTATCATACACAAACAAATGTTCTACAGGATTGATTCCTGCTTTTGGCTAGTGTTATAATATGCATTTAAAATTAATTAATTGAATTTGCATATTTTTAATAGTAATTAAGCAAAGTGTTAAATTCGACTCGTGGCCAACCACTTATGGTTATCATATATCATTTAATATCAGTCTCACATATTTTTTTAAAAATTTCACACCTACTGAACGACTAATTATTTGAAGAAATTTCATGAAAGTTTCATATGTTCTAACTATTACTACTTACTTAAAAACATAATTCACAGTGCCTTTTAAAAGTAATAAAAAAATTCTGTTTCAAACATCTGACATTTTGGTTCTTGATTGATTGTTTCAGCAACAGCAAGTGATGGCGGATTGTGTTATCTTAGCCACTATACCACTTTTCCGCAGAACAGGATGCGTGAGTCTAAGGATTTTTTTGACTTTGTGAAGTTGGACAAACAAGTAATACTCTAACCAATGTATCATCCGTAAAAAACATGAAAAGACTGAATAAAGTTTGTATTATATTGTTCATTATATTTTTTAAAATCTCGTATATATATTTCAGTTTTTTAATTCTGGCAACCCTAGATAAGGATTCTTGAAGATTGGCCAAATCTTAGTTTCATTTCAAGAAAAATTATTTCAAATTACAATTATTTGTCATAAACAAATCCAGAGGTACTACGTCCATTGAAACCGTCATACTTATGTCACTCAGTGGCCCTAATAGACGCAAATCACTGAAAACAGGTTTTTATTGTTATTATCACATAAGACCCTATGGTATTTATTTAGTTCTTGTGTGTGGATAAAGCGATTCTGATACCTAGCGATAATATTGAATATTTTTGTTTTGCATACATATACATCAATATATCCTTAAGTACGTAGTTTCCAAAAAATGATTTTTGAAGATATCAAAAACTAACATATCTACTACTGGTTGCGTTAGTATATTTTGGAATAATTTTATCTAGAACGGCAAGATGTATTTTAAATATGAACTAACTTTTGGACTAGCACATTTATGTTCATTATTAATTTGCACAAACATATAGGTACACGGTGACACAACAAAAACGAAACAGACTGAATAACTCCCACGAAACTAATTTTTCGAAAAGATACAAGAACACGTCGATTTGTATTGGGAGGGGGGCACATTTTTTGACGTACAATTCAAACTCTCAACTTCAACCTCCTAGGGAGCGAGGGCGTCAACCCCTCAAGGGGGTTGAAGTGGCACACTATTAGAAAGGCCTTTCAATTCTCCATACTTACCCGTTTAAATTTTTAAATTTGGTCGATTTGTTTGGAAGATATAGGGCGTGAAATCTAAAATATACCAGGCTGCATGATCTTCAAACTCTTACATTTGATGTTTGTTCTCATTTAATTTGACAATCTTGTATCCACTTTAAACAAGTTTGTCATGTTTATTTTTTATTTTCTTAGTTGGGTGGCAACTTTCTCTTAATTTGCAACAACGAATACTAGAAAATTTACTTAGTACCGCCCACACTAGGAAAATAAAAAATAAACATGACAGACTTGTCTAGAATGAATACAAGATTGTCAAATTAAATGAGAACAAATGTCAAACGTAAAAATGTGAAGTTAAAATAAAGCCTTCTATGTTTTAGATTCCACACCCTATATCTTCCAAATAAATCGACCGAATTTAAAAACTCCAACAGGGTGATATGGAACCTCCTTCCCATTAATTCTTATGGGGTCAACCCTAGGGGATTAAAGTTTAGGATTCGAATTGTACGTCAAAAAAATGTCTCCCTCACAATACAAATCAACATGTTTTTCAGTTCTCTGGAAAAATTATTTTCGTGGGAGTTATTCAGTCTGTTTCGTTTTGATTGGGCCACTCTGTATAATACTTAACTTTGTGCTTCTGAGATATAAAACACTATTCGCTCGTTTCAAAGCTTACAACCATCATTACTTTCACTGTAAGTTGGGCACGATATACTAAACAGTACTGGCTGTCTGACCAACTTTGCGTTTTGTATAACTTTAATGCTAAGTATAACCCCGGTAACAAATTCAGGGTAATGGATGCTTCAGACCTGAGGGTTTTCTAGTAAAGGACAGTTTCAGAGTATATAAAAAGGAGTTTTTTCCGTGGTGCCACTTTTCGCATAACAGGAGATATTGTCAATACTCACATTAATAAAATGGCATTGGTTAAAGAATTCAACTCAGGTTTAGAAGTCCTCGATTGGGAGTTCCCTGTTTAAGTATAACAAGATACAAAATCTTGTGCAATTGTGACATTACACTGTCTTAGTCTGATGATCGAATTGAAATAGAAATATTTCCAAAAACAAGAAAAAACTTTTTACAGACCTCTATGCTATAAATTTCCTAACTTCTAAAGATTGCTGTTTAATTCCCTGAGTATTGACTGACTCTTGGGATAGTTACAAAATTCACCAACAATTTCAGGTTTTATAGGTTTCCCAGATATAAGTTACTAATTGTCTACCCTTGGGTATATTCCCTATTGAGAAAATCGGATTTTTAATCCGACATCTATACTACACGAGATAATTGTCTAGTTGTAGGGGCAAGTCGGGTAGCCCCGGGCGGTGGGTAACCGGGGACATTTAAATTTCTAAGAAACCAATCACGTTGCATAAGTGAAACTTTTATTTTAAATATGCACCCTCTAAATTACAAAACAAATTCAGTGAAAAAACAAAAAGGTAAAGGCGCTAAAAAGACGTTGAAGACAAAGAAAAATATTCAACGTCTTTCCGAAGAAGATCGAGAGACCGAATGTATCATATGTGGAAAAATTTTTGAAGAAGACTGGATTCAGTGCTATGAATGCAAAGACTGGGCCCATGAAGATTGTGTTTATATAGATTCTTCAAATATTCATTATTATTGTGATGTTTGTAAGGCCAAGAAACGATTGGGCCACCATTGATTACTATATCCGGGGCTGCCCGCCATCTTTTGCGTTGCCAAAAAATTAAGGCCAAATTATTTTTAATATATTTCGTTAAAAATTTTTGTTATGATTACTAATTTTTAATTAATATGTTGGAAAAAGTTCCTAGTTTGATTTTGGGATTAAAATAAAGACAAAGAATTTGTTTATTGTATTTTTATTTGCAATTCATTTAAGTGTCCGGGGCTACCCGTCCTACTCGTATATCCAGCATCGACATATAGATAGTCTGAAACATTGAAGACCAGTACTAACACTAACCTGCGAATTTAATGATGTTCGGTGTATTAGACAAACTCTACTTATGGCATCTAGTTTTATTTGTCTTTGGTTAGGTACGGCACAGTGAGTCAGAAATAGAAAAACGTTTGCATTATTTTATTTTTATGGTTTGAAAAGCTTTTTCCTAAGAAAGCGACTAATTTCACACAATTAGGTAGACACGATAATTGACAAAAAGATTGTACGCCATAATAATAATAATACAAAGATGTTTCATGTTACGAAATAATAATACTTAAATGCTTCAAGCAAATATGCCTTTTTGCGGTTGTAGGGAAAAATAGTGTGCAAAACTTTTTGGAAAACGTCTTGTATAAGACTTTCGCACTTTCCTGTGAAATGTGACACTTTCTATGCTCGTTAAATGCTGAAACACTTCACATCAGTGATATTAGGAAATCTAAAAGTTTTTACTGAATCTTAGTTGTAAAATACCAATTATTATTAATTTTATTTATTTATTATGCTTTATCATTTATCAATAACAATTGCCTCGAAAGTGTAAAACTTGTTTGGTTTTCACACTCGATTTAATTTAATAAAGAAATGAGAAAAATGGTAGTCTGAATATCCTAATTTGAATTTCGCGCTTAGCATTCAAGCAAAATGGAAAGAGAGATAAGTAATTCAGTATTAGATTGTTTTGGGTTTAAATTACACCAAACCGTGAGAATATTTTCTCAATTTCAACCTTGGTTAGGTAATAGAAAAAAAGGTTGTTCAGGAAGAACAAAAGATGAAACGTTTTTCTTTTATCTGTCTTTGAAATAACATATTAATCGAAAGAACTCTTTTGTTTATCCTTTATGCAATTTTATTGAACAAAAACAATAAACTAAAATAAGAATGAAACAATATTATTCGACTACTTTAAAATTACCGGTAGAGAATTATTTAATAATTAATTAAGAATTAAATTAGCTCTCTCCAAGAAACCATTTCTAAAGCAATTTTTAAAAAACTTTCCTCGCTTTTTGCTTTTCCATAATTAATTTATTTGCAAGTCTTAACCATATGAGACGTTTTCAATCGCGGTTTAATTTATATCGTAGAAAGGAAAGGAAAGCAAAAAATTATAAAAAGTCAAATTTTAATTAAAAAAGTATTAACTTTCAGCTGCCGATTTATTAATTATTACAAAAGTTAAACTGCACGAATAAAATTCTTTTTTATTATCTTCAATTATCAATGTACGAAGTAAACATTTCTTTTTGTTTACAAAATAACACAAAATATTCTGGGCAGTTTACATTTCTCGTGAATATTTATTCCAATATTTTTACCTTCACGTATTTTTAGTTATTAAGTAAGTAATTTTCATTTTACGTCAAGAATAATAACTGGCGCAATTTTTCACAACAAACTTTATTTGACGTGTAAAGGCAGACAGCTTCTAGACGAGAATTCTTACATAAGCATTTTTTTATAATAAATTTTATAAGATTTGGAATGTCGTAGGAATTTATGCGAATTGTTGGGATTTTTTAAAACATTTTCTTGATGAAAAACATTTTCGTAGAATAAAATAGACGAATTTGATTTCCCCTTTAATAAAAACCAACTGGAACAAAACAGGATTGATGATTAATTACATTTTCGCTAAATTTTTCCTACACAAAAAGTAATTAACAGACATGACGTCAAAATTATTTTTACCATAACAAAGAATTAAAAAAATCAATACCCAATATTATTCACCTTGATAATTGTGAAAGGTATAATGGTATAAGAAAGAAATAATAACGTATACAACCAACCACATTGGTTGCAAAACATGTAATGCTAGGAAACCCGACAGGTTCACGAATATTATTTCGTCCCTTTCCCTTTAAAGCGAGAACAACACGTGCTGCTTACGACCTTGAAACTGTCGGGTTGCCTATAGAACAAGGCGCAGTGGTAACCCATCACCTTCTAAATTTCGTGGATGTATAAACGAACTTATTGTGCTGTCATACAGTATGTATAGTACGTTTTCACTGTGAAATTAATTTTGTCTTTTTATTCTTACAAAATTAAAATGTATACGTAGGTACTAACTACTACATTGCAGCGACTTGTATACATTTTATTATGTGTAGGAAATAAAATGCACAAAATAAGAAACAAGCTTTGTTTATCTTCGGAAATCAGTTTTTTTCTAGTTACAAACCAAGGATATAATGCAAAGTAGGATTACAGGTATTATCACACATATCGTAATATGGCAAAATATAAAATAAGATTATGTTAAGCAACCTACATAGGTGTACCTTGTGATAATTCATTCTTACAACAAAATGCATTCAATTTAATATTGTGTAAATCAGATCACAAAATCAATGAGGTGTAGGAAGCAATATTGAGTAACGCCTACTAAGAAATTTAAAATTATTAAATTAAGTCACTGTGGGTTTTCCGCTTTAAAGTTTTTCTCGAAACCTTTAAGTAGAATATAACGAGATAATTTATAATTTGTAGTATCAAACTAATTGCTACAATTACAAACTTAACCACAACTAAAAGTTATATAAATGTACGAGATTTTAGCAACATTTCTCAACGCAAACGCCATTGAAAAGAGTCAACTGGTTCCAAGTTCATTATTCTTTGACTCGTATTTAGGGTGAATATTGTCTAATCAGATTATATAGTGAATTCATGAACTGATTGGCAAAATTCAGTCAAGTCCTTAGAAACTAGCTCGTCTTGTTTTGACAGTGACCAAGTACAAAACAATCAACAATATTAAGTTGTTGAGAAGGCAAAAGTATGGCGAATACACCTACTAAACAAGATAATTTATTTATTTCAAACTTTCTTACAAATGAAGAAGAACACAAATAGACTGTTTTGCTCCTTTGGCAACCCGTTTAACTCTTATTGCACAGTATGCATCTTTAAGTTAACTTAAGAATCGCTGAAAGGAGAAAGCTGGGTACAGCTTCTTCAAAATCAGGCGTGACTGATATTTCCACTTATTATATGTCGATAAAGGTAGCGCAAATAAAAGAAGGTTAGTAGATTACGTTCAGCTTGTCTACGCTTTCGACAGGGTCATCTCTACAAGTTTGCATCAAGAATGAAAGCAGTTGGCTGCATGTTTGCAAGAGCTTTGACAAGCCAAGATTATGTATAGTTCAAAGTTCACAATATGATCGTTAGTGATACCGCCGGTTCAAAAATGAGATTTAATGATTTTCATAGTATAATTCAAAGCCTGAATTTCATGCTACTGGGCAAAGCTACAATGAACTGAGTGAAAGTAAGCCACAACCAACTGAAACAAACTCGCGACCTTCCGCTATGAAAAACTGTAAAATGGAGTTGCCAATCGTTAGGCTATAATTATAGGGAGTCACAGCAGAAAAAAGTTCAAAAACTTGGAGATTTCTATATTCAAGAAACAAACTATAAAAAGTAACAAAAGAAACTTAGTTAAACGAAAAAATGAAAATCTATAAATGTAAAGGTCATCAATTGTAATAAAGGCCACGCGATGCGCCAAGAGAGTAGATATTAGATAAGGTTGTAGTAGCACTTCTTTATGCATAATAATTATAGACACTAAAGTGAAGTAGTTGTGTTCGCATTGTTACTGGAATGGCTGCAGCAAGCAAAGCTACCAAGAAGCATTAAACAATTTTGAGTGGCCTTGGTAGTCATGAAAGTGCCTTTTCATTCATTAATTAGCTGTAGAATAACTGCATGCATGCAGATTTATTAAAAAGCTGTACAACCCAACGCAACAACAATAAAAATAAAGTTAAAATAAAATTCGTGTGAAAAAATTGATACAATTAGAGCAAGCTAGTCAGCAGGAGATTTTAACTCGTTCTCACTACAATTTAAAGAAAAACAAAACAGGATTGAGCCAGGCAGAAGTAGAAGTAATTTAGTACATATTTTCCTCTAAATATCAGTTCTTTCCATCAGAGTGGAGTAATCACACTCTGTTGGTGGCAGCCCTTTGACTTAGGAATTAGCTCCGCTACACGAGGTACATTATATTTTCTACTGGACTTTGGCAGCTTAACTTTTATGCTAGAATTGACAAATTTCAGGTTACTTTGGCGTTTTTCTGATGAACCCAAAATAATTCTAAGGTTTTTTGCTTTTAACCAGGTGATTAAATAAAAACAACAGTCCACTGCATATTTCCGACCTCCGAACTTCTTCATTCTGTTTTGTTGAAACCGCGTTCAATATCATTTCCATTTCGCATATTTTCGTCTGGCCTAGCATAAAGACTTAGCAATTCTTATTATCAGTTGTGTTTACGAACGATCATGAGAATTACATAAAATATTCTGACATCACACGTCAATCTGTAGATTCATAATCTGCAGTAGTTCTGTTCTTATGCCAATTAATGATATATAGCTAATTAATAGTCGTGACAATACTGTTAGGAAGCAGTAAACTCTTTTATCAAATCGAACATCCAGCAAGTTTTGGCATTGTCAGGATCATTGGTAACATAATTATATTACGGTATCAAAAGTCTTTAATATCAACTATCTGCAGTAGCAGTAGTAGTAGTAGTAGAACCACTGAAAAGTTCTTTTAAAACTTCCATTAGTGGGATAATTCTGAACTAAAATCAGCAATTACAAAATTATGTAATTTGGTTTTAGGAAGCAACAAGATGTCCAAACCATAGTAGCGGTTTTACCGTTATCCTTTATTCTTTTATTATAGTGTTTAATGAAATACATTTCACAGCTTTTGCAGCTACCTAATCAAAAGCCCTTCTTGATCGTGCTTTTTTTGCTATCAGCACATTTGTCGATTAATCGATCTTATGATATTAACAAATACAATGGAAATCTTATTTAAACGAAGTAATATGAATTGAACCAATTTTTCGATTAATGCAGAGGCATTTGTAATAAAGAACCGCCATATTGTTTCGATTGACAGAAAATTAATTGAAATTCGGATAATCGAGCTTCTACTGTATTTTTCATTTATTCCATTGGGAGTTTCTTGGGGAACCTGCGATTACAAATTGAACAGTGAAGTATCATTTGTATTACAAAATATTACAACGTTTTTTCCCTGAGACAGAGATATTCCCCGTTGTTAGATAAAGACGTGCAATTAACTAAAACCAGAAAGCAACTAATATTATTGACGATTTTCTAAAATAAATAAACAGAGAAAACGTTCTCTTTAATCATATAGTATAGATCGTTTTATAAATACGAGTTATAGAAAAACGCAAATGCTAATGATGGAATTTCCTATAAAATTGGGCCACATTTCTAAAGCGACGAATATTTCATGCCGCAACTTAATATATTTTTAACTGTTTATTAATGAAAGCAAGAAAATAAGTATTTGAATTCGTTTTCAGCTTTTCCCCTATTGCAAGACTGTAACGGCGGTCGTTAACCTCAACTCGTGTGGGTCAAAATACATCTAGGAAATCTTTCTTTCCTGAGTGGGATTTGAAGGCATTACTAACCTACTTTTTTTCACTGCGAACAAGTGCTATTGTTCCCCGCACAGTTGATTTCTTTTTAGGGCAAGGTTGTAAGTTATACCTTAAAACTCACCTTACTAAAAAAATAAAATCGCTTATACTTGAAAACAATTAAGATATCAACAATTCATGAGAAAATATTGAATTTCTAATAATAATAAAACTTGTTTGTTGATAGAAAGAGATTTATTAAAAATATCTAGAGCACTAAATCAAGGCGAATTTATTATGATACAATTTCTTACTATTTACTATTACGAACGTAAACAACAGCTTAATAATCTGTGTTTTTAATTTCATTCGTAGGTGTACACAATTAATTGGATTGCATAACTTTGCATTAATTGAATATATTATCCTTGGTCTATTAATTGTTATAACTTTAAAAGTGATTCATAAAACGATACTATATGAAAAGAATTATTTCTAATGGGAAAAGAAAAGTACCCACCAGAAGTTATTAAACGCAAAGAAGAAAAATAATTTCTGCATTGCAATAACGGACACATTATAAAACTGTAAACCACCGTTAACCCACAGAATACCTACAAATAAAAGTTTTGCGAAATTAATATTTATAAATAAGAAGCTTTCATTGTCAACTTGATAGCTTTAAGAATAATTCTAAAACTCTTAATTAATGTTGTCAGTCTTTAAAATGAATAGTGCATAACAGTTTTTTAAAAGAATAAAAACAAAACATTAGTTGGTTTCTTAAGTAATGAAAAAATAATTGACCATTCTGAAACGAATGTGTAGGTACTTAAAAGTTCAAATATTTCCAAACATGTATAGTAAATGACTATTTCAAAATACAAGAAAGTAAATCTTTAACTTTCTTCTTTAGAATATTTACTGATAAAAGAGGTAAAGCTATGTTGATTACTTTTCAATAAGTGCTTTTGGCATGTTGTCAAAAGAAATTCAATTAATTTTTCTCCTGTTTCATCAAATTATAACCACGACCATTGTTGTTAAGTAGTGCAGGCTACTACAACAATATGATCGGGTAGTGCCCCATTAAAATTAGCTAATTCAGACCTTTCAAAACGGACACAGAAATCATCCCAAGTACACAATATTTTCTAATAGCTAGTAACACAGAAAATAATGATGATGGGCCTAGCTTTGATAATTCATTAGCTATATGGGTACAGTGGACCTAGTGTAAGCTTGCGGGTCACCCTGCGCAGAAGAGGAACACAGATAGGAGATGAATGAGAGAGGCACCGCATACGCGTCAGAGCATTTGTACATTAAGTGACAAAAGTTGCATCTAAAATATAAACAGGATGAAATCGTAGTTTAAAATAAAATTCAACTCTAGAGCTCGCAGTGACCTTTTGTACGAAAAACCGTAATGGATTTTGGGAAATTTTATTAATACAAACTTTTGGATGATTAGTATATATTTGCATATCAAAAAATATTTATGTAATTTAAAAATATAGTATGAATTAAATTTTAAAATATTTAAATAAATAAAATAAAAATTAAATAAATAGTATTAAATAGTTCCGACATTAATTTTAAAAACAACACAATTACTCTAACGTACCGCAATAATTAAATAACTCAAATAACACTCTTGCCATAGAAATTCTCTGTAGCTTATGAAAAGTTGTTGACCAGATGTCTTGTAATTCCGGAAAAAACCATAAATGTATATTTCCTTTCCTTTCAAACATTTTTAAAAAGACGATTAACATTTGTGCAAAGATTTATAATACCCTTTTTGTCATTCAAGTTGTAAAATTTACCTAAACCTTTTTATAAAATAGAAATCCTAACTAAACACATTTTTAAAATCTTTCAAATAGAAAATGATTTGAAATTGCTATTGCAGTAAACTGAAAAAATATTTAATAATTAAAATTAATTTTTGTGTTAATTATAATAAACAATTAGAAATAATAATAAACAATAATAGATGAAATAATTGAACAGCTCGAGAAAAACAGAGAAAATTTCGGTACTTACAGTTGGTCTAAATGCTCTATGCCAGATAAATTTTCGTCTGAATCTGAATTTTCACTTTCCCACTCAGTTTCTGAATCACTATTTCGCCCAAATTTATAATTAAACTATCAGCTACTAAATCTAATGCAAGTTCTTTTTTCATGTATTCCAATTCGTAATTTCTACTGTGTTCACACCACGATTTCCATTCTTCGGCAGAAAATTGTTCAAAAAATTCACAACAAAATTTCTCAACCTCCTTGAAATTAAAATTGACATTTCGTTCTCTTACATACTGTTTTAACGACGCCCATACAAGCTTTATCAGGTTCAAATTCGGGTGATAAGGTGGTAATCTTAAAACATTTTGTAACGAGGCTTATACATTTGAATCAATTTGTATAATTCCATATTGTCACTAAAAGATATATTTTTAATTCTTAGCCAGCTTCTCATATCTTCTTTTCTGCTTGCACTTGTCGGGCATTTTTCCGCCACTACATTATGATAGTTATGGGGCATTGTCAATCACTAAGACGCTTCGAGGTGGTAAATTTGGTATAAGTTTCTCCTGAAGCCATTTTTTATAATTTGAAAAATGCATTTTGTGGTGATAATTGCCCGTGGTACTTGAAGATTTGAACATCAATTCTGCTCTTTTAATAAATCCATTTTCGCTGCCGGCATGCACAATTATTAGCCTTTGACATTTCGAAATGGGTTTTCTCAATCCTGCATTGCTATCATCACTCCATGCCTGGTTATATGTGAGATGAATGTATGTACGTTTCATCCATATATACGATTGGGCATCCTTCTTCTCTCTATCTCTTCATATTCCTTAAAAAATTCAGTCTTTGATGTCGAATTTCGTGTTTTTCCATTAGGATTTTTCTATTTGTCTTGGTTTTTCGCCAGCGAAATCCTATATTGTGAATTTCTTTGCGTAAACTGTCTTCACTCCCCGTGTAATCCACTGCTTTCTGAAACTGTTTCAAAATGTTGCGAACCGTAGGAACTTTTTTTTCTGTAACGTATAAATTAGTAATTAATCTTCTCAAAATATCTCGGTCAGCAACATCAAGGTTTGTTTTAGTATGGACCTTCTTTCTTTTCTTAGTTGGTGTTGTAAACATAGAACCCTTGTCCTTGGAAAATTTGGCTGCTTCTTGTTGTATCGATTGTACTAATCGTAAGGAAATACCCGTAGCCCGAGCAACACGTTTTTGAACTTTTTGTAATGCTATAATAGGTGCATCAGCTTCTGCTTCTTCCTTCATGAACATTAAAACCGCACTTATGATTTCACGACAATGACCACTCAAAATTTTATTCTAAACTTTCGATTTAAATTAAATTAATTAATAATTAATTAAATGAAAATATCGAAATATGTAATTTATAAAGATACAATACTAATAAGACGAGAAACTTCAACGCTGAATCCCGAATTTTAAATAGAATTTATAAATTAATTCGATAGATAATCAATACTATAATAAATATAATAACAAATCAATAATATTTAAAATATAACTAATAATAGAAATAATAGCAATTACCAGAGATAAATCGAAATGAATAGTAAACTTACTGTGAGGTATAGAAAAAAATTGTAGTGAATTTTTTTTTCGAATGTACACAAGTTACTGCCTGGAAAGTCGGCTTAAAAGTGAACTCTCCCCACCCTTCTGAAGGATTTGCCAGTGCGCATCGGAGGTTCACCCGCAAGCTTACGCTAGGTCCACTGTATATCTTTCAACTACAGTATAAATGTGTGCTTAAGATGCATAATTCTAATGAGGAAAAAACTTTTAAAGATACTTGAAGAACGTTCATCAGATTCCTAATGCGCGACTGGCTCGAAAATATCCAACGAATCCAAAGATTCCGTTGAGCAAACCTTATAAGCCCAACTGCCCCGAAAGGGTCAAAATATTTTAAAAGAACGCAAGCCTAACCTAAAAGCATAGTTCTTGCAGGCCTTTGGTATATTGACAACAGTGGTTCTAATCTAATTTAATATCTATCAGTCTGATTTCTGTTGCCGTAAGAACTTGGTAATAAATCATTTTTTACATACAGTTCGACATTGTTTAGACAAAATGCTTCGTTTATCAGAAATTTATCTAGTTGCAACAACCCTTAAAGATAAATTAAATCTTACCTGAAAGAGGCGTCATCAGTCAAAAATATGAAATAACTAAAAAGCCCGGCAGACCTGATAGATTTGAAATATTCGATTTCTACATATACAGTCTTCTACTCAATTTCTTCTTCTGACGAGAACTTTCGTATAATTACTCAAAGGACTGAGAAAGGCAGGAATTTTATATAAAAACGGATTCAGTTATTTAACAGTGGGTAGCAGAATACACTTATTTGTGCAATATCAAATGCTAGTTGCCAATAAAATAATTGAAATTCGAAAGTTGCTGTACGCTCGATACAGAATGCAGCCCGATCCGTGCAGGCAAGGATTTGGTACCAACTTATATCTTTATTTTTATCAAAGACGGTTCAAAATAGTCAATTTGTATCACTGTAGTGTTAAGATTTTATGAATAAACATAATTTTTTTTTGAAATTAAAATTAAAGGGATGTCTTCAGTATCTAGTCAAGAACCAGACTGACTCAGACTATCCATGTATTTATGCACCTGTTCCTTCCTTGTAATCTCTTTCTTTGTTACTGGACACCAGGAAGGACCAACACAGAAATAGATGGCGCGTTTTTACTAGAATAACATAGTAAATAGCAATATTTGAAACTAAATCTAACAGTAGTATTTAAATTCACATTCAGTTAATTATTATTTCTGAAATTCCTAAAAATCTTAACTTCTTGTTTTATTATGTTGTAAATTAAATAGCGAGAAAATCTTTAGATATAAAAAACGTAGAAAGCTAGAAGCCGCGATAGATAACAGGTGGCATCGAGTTCTAAGTAAGGAATTAAAAAAATCTTATAAATCGTATTCAAAATAATTTCGAAAAACAAAATTTCTGGATTTCCCTTTTTCGATAGTAACTTGCTTATTATTAAAAATATTGTGAATGGGAAAGGACTTCTTTATAATTAAAGCACTTTTTGTATTACTAACCGATCAAAATTTTTGTATGACGCTTCGGTTTTTCAGAAACAATTTAAAAAGTTCCTAACCGTAAGAAAGTTAACAGACGAAGTAAATAGATCTAAATTAGATATTTAGAAAGAGTACCATGCGTAAGCTGGAATTTAAAACACCCTATAGACCAATATGGAAATTTTGTTCTATTTCGCAAGTAGACACTCTGTAGTTATACTGTACTAAGTTGAGTTGGCTTTGGAGCTGAGAACCTATATCGTTTTGAAGGTTTTGATGGTCAATTTTAGGGGCAAGATATATATTAATTAAATTATATACAGTTTTTATAAATCAGTAATTCTACTCGAGAACAGACAATTTTCTTGATTGAACCTTGCTGTTGTAATTCTCAACGTTAATTTATTGATTTCCGCTTAGTCTGTAACGGAAAACAAACACAGGGAATTTCATTATTATATACAGGGTGTCTCCAAAAAGACATAGCTTAACTGCAGACTCCTGGGTAAAAATAAGAAGATTTAACCGAACATACCTATATCCAAAATTGTCTTGTTATGTCGGTACAAGGTGTGAAAGTTTTTTGAAAAAAATTAATTTTGCATATAAAAATAGTAGACTTTGATCGATCTTTATAATTTTTGGTATGGCATGTTTTTTGACTATAAGTCACGTTTCGAGATGGTTTTGGTCTTCATCAGTAAGTTGTAAGTGTATTAAACAAAATTATCGCAATACAAATTTGGTAATAACTTTTTAGTGTCTAGACTGAGAACTTTCAATCTTTTACCAAAAATATATTTATTTAGAAACAATTTTTGTATCTTGTAATTTTTTATAGCGTTGAAGGTTTATCCACTAAAAATAATATGGCATGCCATGTAATGCAAAGTTTATTAGTGATAACTAGTCTTAAATTAAGAAAAGAAAAATGCTAAACTAATTACTAAATTTTTACCACACCAAACTTCTGTGATTTTGACATGTAACAAACAAATGATACTAATTCCAGCTAACTAGATCATTCCTAGATTATTCCTATCAAAAAAGTAGATCATCAGATCAGATTTTATTTTTTTGGAGACAAGTCTTCAGCGTTACCAAAAATTATAAAAATCGATCCAAGCCTACTATTTTTATACGCAAAATTAGTTTTTTTTCAAAAAACTTTCACGCCTTGTACCGACTTAACGAGACGATTTTAGATATAGGTAAGTTGACTTAAATCTTATCTTTATCCGAGGAGTCTGCAATTAAGCTATGTTCCAACCTTTTGGAGACAATCTGTATATCACATAAGCAAAAAGAGACGTTTTTATATCCATAGCCAACCCGATGTAAGTATTTTAGAGTCACTCGTTAGATCCAGAATCTACAATAATATGTTTTTGTGAAAGAATGTTAAGTCAGAAAAACATTTCATCAATTTCCCCTTAAATGTTCCAATGCATGCAACACATATCACAATCAGTTTCTTTTTTTAAATAAATGAATTAACAATTATTCAAACTTAATCCGGATATTGTGTTGGAAGATTAATTTTATTTATGGTTAATCTCTTATGATTTTGTATAGGCCAGAACAGTTCAATTTTCTTTATACAGGGAGGAGTTTTGAAAAGTTTCAATGGGCCGTATTTTTTTTTAAATAAGAGAGCCGTTTCGGTAGTATGCAGTATGCATAAATATGACGCCACTCCCAACTTTGAAATCACAAACGGTAACCCGCTACTTGCGACACATCTTTGGAAAGCTCTTGAAAAATGCTTTTTTATTGATACCTTTTAAAGACACATTTGGATAAAGCATTCATAATTTATTTAATAATAAATTAGTAATCAGATACAATAATTTATGTGATCTTCAGGAAGAAAAAGCTCGGTTTAATTTTGGAATAAAATGATCAATTTCAAAATTGAACATATTGGCGATTAGGAAACTGCTTTGCAGAGTAAATGTGAATGTCGCACATTTAAATGAATGATGTCTCTGTTGTAGAAATTAAATCCTTTATTATTTGAATAGGGAATTCTTAGAAGTTATTTTAAGAAAAATTATTTAATTTTTAAATTAAACACTGAAACACACATATTCGAATAAAACGTAAACGTTAAGTAAAGGAGAACGTTATAAGTTTGTCAAAAATTTTCCTTACCAGTTGGGTAGATCAATTCCAATTATTTATGTAAATATTCTTTGGCGCCAAATCTATTTTAAAACTAAAAAATATGCTGGTATTTATTGTTTTACGTTTCTAAAAACAAGAAATTTAAAACTTTTAATAGTAAGCATGTTTAAGATAGATAAATTCTCAAAGATATGCATAATTAAGTTAACTGCAATTGAAAGCGGAAAAGGTTTTATTATTGTAAAAATAATACTACAGAATTATTAATTATATTACTATGAAAGCAGAAAACGTTATCAGAAGAACGTGTTTTATCAATTACAGATTTTAAATATGTATATTAGGTAATTAGCAAATCCATATTTTAATCTAAAATGTGAAATAAATTAATTTAAATGTAGTTACCGTGTTTATTATGATTAGATAAGGCCCTATATATTTTTAGTTTTATTATTTTTAAATAACTTTAATAATTACTACTGTGTGAAGCTGATGAGAAAAATATGGAGACATAGGTCGTATTTCCGATATACTGCGGTATAGATTAAAATGGCATTTCCACATTTCATGCAATCAATCGGAACTAATACACTAGTCATTTACGAAAATGGATATTCTACATTTACCTTGGGTGGATTAATGTGATAGGTAAGCGAGTTATTTTTAGCAGATTATTTTTAGCTTAATGGTATGGATTTTCTCGTATGGTGTTATACTACTAATAAAATGTGGAATTAAGCTGTGAGTTTCTAATTACGGTAAAAGCAAAGGTAACACCGGCCTTCACTGAATATTCAATGCTCATATTGACGTTAAGTTAAAGCTACTGTTTTCTTGTTGACAATTAATTAAAATAGCGCCAGAGGTAAAAGAAAAAGTTTTAGATACAAAATAAAAACACGGCCTCGCTATTATAATAAGGGTATCCTTATTATATTGTGTCAAGGCCATCTCGTAGTACTACGTAGTAAATAATAATGACGGTACAACGGTGTTTGTTTACATTCCACAAGCACGTGTGTGGTAAGTACCCATTGATATGGCTAATTGTGGAGAACTCCGCTTGTGGCGGCGTCTAACGGCAACGCGACCTACGATAACAACTCAATATCGTATTTCCGGGACTTGTTTATTTACATTTTGTAATGACTCATATAAAGAACGCGCGAATGTATTTCTGTAATGCCGTAAAACCGTCTCAAGCTCGGTCTCAACGAAGTTTTATCGCCAGATATATCGTAGAAAACGTCAAGGGAATGGAAAGTAGAGAAATTTAGAATATCGGAGTGGCAATCTTCCGCTAACTTTGCCAAGAAAACTCATAATTCACTTTAGATAGCTAAGTACGAATGAAATATATCTATCATCATTTATTTTATACCCCTTTATATTAGGGGTTCCGTCTCTCTATGGAGCCGCCGTAGAAAGCAACAAAGGCAAGATTATAGTGTATATATATTTATTATATTGCGGGCTTTCGCCAACAAAAGACGCCGGATAAAAGGGTAGACACCATGCCGTCCTTTCCCCGAAAACTCCATACAAAAGTTTAATTACTTAAAAAGATAAAGCACCGTGTCAGAAAAATAAAATTCAATACCTAAATGCTACTCCATTAAATTCGAACAACTATTGGTTAGATTAAATTTCTTTAACTCAAAACACAATGACTCTATTCTACGAATTAAGGTAGTTGATAAATTACTATTACATTGTAAGCTAAATTGTTCGTGTACTTGCTATTTATGATAAATTTAACTACTAAAAATAAATTGCAATGAGTTACCTAACAATAAAGCTATTAATTTGCAACAGAAAAATATCAACCTCAATCAATTGTAATTTTTGAAAATTAAAGGTAAGTGTACCGTATTAGGAAGAATAGAAAAGTAGCAGTGTGGCGCCTACCGCTTAGACAACCCATTAAACGATATACACGTATTTAATATGGCACGGCAATAACCAGTTGAATACATTAAACTTCTTTATATTTTTAACACAACTTATAATTATCTCCTACTAACCAAATAAATCAATATAGATTTTATATTTTTCAAATTTTTCAACAATTTCGTGTTTAATTTACATACAAAACACTATTTGCATACATCGATAGAATAGTTAATTAAATACAATGATTTGAAAAGAGAAGCAACTTGTTTTTTCATATAAAAATAACTGCTGACGCAGATTCTGTTGCTTATTCCATTAAGTTGAAAAGAGAAACTAATTCTAAACAAAATTACATCGATTCATTTCACGTGACGTTCCCCATTCGAGGTTACAACGCGAAAACTTTCTACAATAAAGGTTTGAAATAATCGTTTACCAAGAAATAATTCCACCAACACACCTAGGTAAAATTTACATGCAGAAACTATGGGCTTCCCCAGTTGATTCAATTTCAAAGTATTGTTATTGTCACTAAATCTCCGTTTTCATTCTTAAAGAGAAAATTCACGCACGTAATGGAATTGTAATGGCTCATTTTATTTTATCTACATCAATTATTTGCCAAATAGTTTTTATTTCACTGTTTCATTATGCATATACGGTTGGCGATATAAAACGTCTTCCTGTAACCTGAATTACATATCAACCAGTGTAAAACACAAGATAATAATACTTAACAGCAACTTCAGTAGATAATACTCTATATATAATTTAATTAGTATAAGATTATTACGATTACTAAGTATATATATGTAGTACATGTATATAGTTTGTCATTTTACAGGTCCAATACTCAAAATCTTATTCCCTAGAGTCACGTATCTGACCTTTTGAGTACGTTTATGTAAAGTAATTTGTGCATTACATTTTTCTTCTGTCAAACGTTACCTAATCATAAAGTTACCAACAAAGAGAACGAGTAAGATAAACCTAGTTATGGAAAATGAAATTTTAATAGAAATCTCAAGTCAATGTAAAATTCACTTTAAATGATAATTTAGGAAGTTAAACTACATATAATAATTAGGAGTATAATTAATAATTAATACTAGTATTCAATGTAATTTCAAACTCAACAGCTGATGAAGTAGTCAATTTTCTTGTGGTTCTCCGGACTTTTATTTTCAGCAAGCACTACTGTTTACAAATGAAAATTAACACCAAACAATTACAACATCTGTAGTTCCAATACGTAAATATTACGTCAACTTTTCGAATTTCGAGTATCCTAAGAGACTAATAAAGATTTTGCAGATACATGTGTACATAGTTACATACAAAAAGGTATAGGTAACACTTGTGAGTAGTTCACTCTTACATCAAAAAAAAGTTACTGGAACGTAGCGTCCGTCCTAGTGACAAAGATTTTTAACTTTGGTTATATTAGAAGTCACTGTGCATGCGGAACCCAAGGCATCTTTCCCTTATGTCTGTACGATAACACTGGTCAGCATATTTTTTCCCTTACAAAATATTAATAGCTAGAGTAAGTTTAGTAGAACCATTCCTTCAAATAATGTTTATAATGGTGACTTATAGCTTGTATCTCCAAGAAACATTCGTAGCTTTCTAGGATCAAAATTGCAAATGTCAATAGTTTAGTTTTTGGCTTTCTTCCCAGAAAATTTAGGACATGAAAAATACTTGCATCAATATCTTGGAGATGGGGAAACGCTAGCAGGGCAAATGAAATTCCGCCATGCTTGCTGGTCAACATTAAGAAGAAATGTGATGAATCCAAAGTATACGAAACTCCACAGCTCCAATTAACAAATGTAAAAAATATTAAAACTGATTAAAAATGCTAAACTCAATTTCTTTTCAACCAAAGATACTTTACTTGACCTTACCCGAAGCTAATTCTGTGATATTAATTAATCAAAATAGTTAAAATATTTTATAACGAAAAAGCGATTCAAAAATTGTTAACCAGTGTAATCAGCCATTTAACGTGTTAATAGATATTTTAAACGTAGTTACATTAAGGCTAGTCCTGATCTGAATTTCAGTTTCAGGCCAGGCAACGTATAGTGAACCGTTCAAAACTCGAGCCCTTGCAAACTTCCAGTCTATAGTGGATGATACAGCGCAGTTGACTTTAAGCTTTATTTGTAATCTTTAACTGTCAGCTTGTATTCTAAAGCCATTGAACGCCAAAACAACAAAAGCAAAAGCAGGACCGTATGTTTGATATCAAAGACAAGAAATTGTTGCAAATTTCCTTAAAAAGAAAATCGTTAATAAAGAAAGATGTCCATTCAGAAAAATCAGCTGAGGTTTTCTAAAAGTAAAATCAATCCAACCCAAGCCCAAGTGGAAGCTCTATGGGTCAAAGTCAAAATATGCAACGATTTTAAACAAAAGGGAGATTTCGGATGTAATATTAACAATACTAACTGTAAAACAATAATCTTATAAAACAGAGAAACGCAAATATGATATTTCGATATTGGATCAAGCTGAGACAGTAAAATTGTATTAAATTCTGAATTAGAGTTCTCAATGTACGAGTATTATAATCCCAGATCTCTTGTCAGTCTTACAAAATTTCAATAATGTAGGTGAAAGTTCGTTGTTCTTTGCCATGTTTTGCATTTTCTAAGAAAACATGTTCCGTTCACTGTTCCGGGCTAGTCTACTTCACCTCAATCGGCTCTAGTTAACAATGCTATATTATGTTTGTTGTTAAATAAGTCAAAGAGTCAAATGAATCAGGATTGATACAAGAATCAAATACGAGGTGTTAGATAAATTAATGAGAGGGAAGGTGGGTCAACATGTGATGCGCCGCCAGTACGAGTTTAAACTCCGTAGAATCATTTGGTTTTCTGTAGGAATTTTTTTCGTAAACTGTTTTTTTTCTATTATGTTCTGAAAATGAGTGATATCAATTTCGAGCAATGTTGTGCTATAAGGTTTTGCTTCAGACTTGGTCACGGTGCGACAAAAACTTTCGCAAAGTTTCAGCAGGCCAATGGAGACAATATTTTGTCAAAGACACGGGCTTTCAAGTGGTTTAGGCATTTTCAAAAGGAAAAGAACAGTTTGAAGATGAACCTCGCAGCGGAAGGCCTGCAACGGCAAGAACTGACGAAAATGTTTCCAAAATCCGGGATCTCGTGAGTTCTGATCGTCGCTTGACAGTCAGACTAATCGGGAAACAGTTGAATTTCACTCACACCACCGTTCATGAAGTTTTGACCAATGAATTGGGGATGAGGAAAATCAGCGCAAAATGGTTTTGAAAAACCTTTTGCAGGAACAAAAGAACAACAGAAGGGAAAGGTATCTTGACTTTTTGGAGAGGACTGAGAATTAATCTCATTTGCTGGAACGTGTTATTATTGGTAACGAGTCTTGGGTCTTTCACTACGATCTGGAAATGAAGCACCAGAGGTAGAAATGGCACACTTCAAGCTTACTAAACCAGAAAAAGCAAGAATAAGCAAGTTAAAAATCAAAACCATGCTGATTTGCTTATCGTCCACAAAAAGTTTGTGCCTCAAAGACAAACGGTAAACCAACAAGTTCTTGAAAGACTTCGAAAAAGAGCCATGCATGCGAGACCAAGCATCAAGAACAACTGGATGCTGCATCACGACAATGCGCCTTGTCACACTGCATTTTTAATTAATGAGTTTTTGGCAAGACATCCCTGTGGCTTCTCAGCCTCCTTATTCCGACGACTTAAATCTTTGTGACTTTTCTTTCGTCCTAAGATTGAAAAATCACTTCGAAGGACTCCCAAGGCAATTACTTTGAAGGAGACAATGTGGAATTGTAATTTTAATTGAATAAAAAAATTATAAAAAAATCAGTCTCATTACTTTATTTACACACCTCGTACACAACGAAATTAACTTAATTAGGGTTTAGTCCATCGGTACTTACATCTAGTTTTTAGTTCAAAAATTACAAAAGCATAAAAAGTTATAAAACGAATCTCTTTTGTTTACTAATAACTAGCGGAAACTGTCCAGTTTCAGTTATTTATAACATAATAATTGGAATGTGATTACTTCTAGGTATAGATTTCAACGTAAAATCAAGACAACAAAAAACTCATGTTTGCACTGTCACTCTTTCACTATTCACCGCAACGCTAACTGATTTTTATAAAATATTATTTATTTTATTTAGATTTACTTCGTTGAACTCCAAGTTAATAAAATTATACTAATTAAAAGTAGAATTGTATTTTAATTATTATAATTCTATTTTATAAAACAGTTTGTAATAAAAAGTTTTATGGATTTACATTGATAAAAGATAATATTTGACTAAGCAATCTGAGAATAGTTTATCTTCCACATGAAAGCTTGCATATCCGAATTTAAGAAATCTGAGTTTTTTCCGCCTTCTCAAATATTAATAATTACAGCATAAACCTTTAGTTACATCCACAGTGCTACTGCTGCTAGTTTCGACTCCCCTTTTACGTATGGTTCAGTTTCGAAGTGTCTAACGTAATAAAACCAGTGCGTCATAGAAATTTGAAACTATATGAAAACTATGTATGAAAAACTAGTTTAAATGCCTTAAGCTTTAAATACATAAAAGGTTCCACTACTCACCATATTCTGTGCGCCTCTAAAAGTTACTTTAAGTCTTTAAATTATAGTTTCTCAATAAGCGAATTTGTAAAAGGTAGTCTATAGACTAGAGTGGAGGACATCTCCCTAATAGTATCGAGAGCAGCAGAAAAGGGTTTTCGTTTCTATAAGATTACTTTTTCAGATAAACTTCATAGTAAAGACAAAAATCTGTTCCCGAATGATTTTCAAAATACAGACCAAAAACGAATCTTTTACCCAATATCTCTAACATTTGAAGAATTGTGAAAAAGTGACATTCTTTGTCGAAATTAGATTTAGACTACTGCGACACATTAAGTTTTTTTATAGATCATATCATTTTGTAATACAATCACCATTGTTTGCGGAGCAAAAACGTTTTTTGATTTTCTCAAAAGAATTCTATTTAACCATACACATTTAGAATATGCGTCGAGATAACAGATTTTTGTTTTTACTGTGCAATTCGTCTCGATAATAGTCATGAAAACTGTCTACGCCAGTTCAAGAATATAATCAGATCATATTTTTAGGGTGGGTCCAAGAAAAATCTCTAAATTTCCGGGTTGGCCTAAATTACCACAACAGTTGATTACTTAACGCAACGGAAATGGACTTCTGTCGAAGGTCTGCAAGAATATCAGCACAGAGTAACAAACGCCAGGATAAGAAAGATAATGGGCGCCCCCCATACAATTACAGACGAAATAAGAACCAAACAATTGATATGGTACGGACATATGCAGCAGTGAAGAACGTTTACCGAAACAAATACTATAATGGAAACCACATGGGAGAAGAAAACGAGGTAGATCATGAAAGAGTTGGATAGAAGGGATGAACAACGAGATGCAAGAGAGAGACCTCGAGCAGGATGAATGGAATGTTGGAGAGAATTGGAGACTTGGTGTTGGAAGACGTAGAAAAACATTAGAAACCCGATATTATATATATATATATATATATATCAAGGTAAGCACAGTAAATTTTAGGTGGTCCTGTGCTCACTCGTAGTTACATCTTTGTGTCGATTGGAGGAAAACAAAATCTTTGTGACTTCTAATGAAAATCTAAAAAACTAGTCACAAACGCTGTAACTCTTCAGATTTTGAAATTTATAGTCAGCACTGGCAACGTTGATTATAGATATTGTTCACTCCCTTTTCGCAATTTCGATGAAATTTAGTGCAATTTGTTGGTTGGCGAGTTTTCCAATACTACGCAAGATGTGGCATAATTTACCAATCTGAACCGTCTCGTATACTACTGGATGTCACCTGATATCCCACTTATAGTGCAATAAAGGTTGAACACGCCAAAACCTGCGCACGAATTAGAACTTACTAGTACTAAGATAAAAGACATGGGTTGTTTTTTATTTTGACAAAACATATCTAGTAGCCATAGAAACAAAATGTGGCAATTGATATTTTTTGTTGTTCATTCGTTGTTAACATGGCAAGCCGTCAACTGCAGCTACGTGAAATTATCTTGCACGAAAACACTAAAAATCTTCTAATGAGTTACAAAGCACTAGCACAAAAGTTAAATTATCCTCAATCAACTGCTTGTTCTGTTTTAAAAAAGTTCCGAGGCCGTTTAACAGTGGAAAGAAAGCCAGGAAGCGGAGGAAAACAAGGAGTGAAGGACAAAAAGAAGAAACAACACGTATTACAGCTTTTTGTATCCAATCCCAAGTTGTCATCGCGTGATGTGACTAAAAAGATAAAAATGTCCCAATCATATGTACAAAAAGTTAAGAGTAGAGCTAGTTTAAAAAGTTATAAGGCAAAAATCGCACCCGATCGTAATGCTAAACAGAATTTAACTGCCAAAACGTAGATCGACAAAATTGCCCAAAATTTTTTTAACAAGATATGAATGCATGGTGATGGATGACAAAACTTATATCAAAGCAAATTCCGGGTCACGAGTTTTACACCAGCAAAAGTCGTGAAGATGCTCCAGAAGATTGTAAACTTAAAAAAAGGTCCAAGTATCCAAGAAAATACTTACTTTGGCAAGCTATTTGTAGCTGTGGAAAAAGAAGTCGGTCATTCATCACCACGGGAACAATAAACCAGGAAATTTACAAAACGGACTGCTTGCAAAAGCGGCTTCTGCCTTTTCTACAAGAGCATAAGTCATAACCATTGTTTTGGCCAGACTTAGCCAGTTGCCACTATGCTAAATCAGTGAAAGAGTTGTATGAGCAAATGGAGTTGTTGTAATTCCCAATGACTGCAATCCCCCCAACAGTCCTGAACTTCGGCCAATCCAAGGGTATTGGTCTATAATGAAATACATCTTAAAAAATAAAGGTGGAGAAGCAAATTCCGTGGCTGACCTACAGAAATCCTGGTCATGGGCTACAAAAAGAGTCAGCGATGAGGACGTGCAAACCCGAATGAGTCGTATACGACGTAAAGTACGTTCTGTGGCGTATGCTGGTAAATTAGATTAAACAAATATTGTTCACATGTAAAAGACATCATAAATAAATAAAGTATCTCTTGTTTTTGTTCAAATAATAACTTCTTTTTTTATAAAATAAAATTTTAAGTGCCCACGTTTTGGTGTGTTCAACCTTTAATAAAGTGCAAGTGGTCTAAATAATATAATTTTAAAGTAATGGTGATTTAATATTTCACCACTCATCGCCTGGTCGCATTTTAAACACGTATGCACATTGTAACTAAGAAAGAGGCAATGATGGAAGTTTTTATTGTGTAAAGCAAACTGATTGTAGGGGGTGACCATTGGCAGCTGATTTACATCCCACGCAGTATTTTAAGTGTACGGAAAGTTAGGACATATAGATTACAAGTATGTAAACCAAAGAAAAAGCCATTATAGTGGATAAAAGAGTGATGAAAATCGGATTGTGGGGGTTCCAAGAAGTATTTCAAATGACCTGTAGATGTTGAGGAAAAACTTACTTACTTACTTAATAACCTTACAAATTGAAGTTTAATTTACCTAGATGAGAAAAAGGCAGGTAGGGAAAAGTATCTCCGAGACAGTATACAGCAAAAGGTAGGTATCGCAGCAAAATAGCTATCCACGTGTGGTAAGATATCATGATTCAATTTAGACGTAGGTAACCTGAGAATTATGCATTTTTTTTAGGTCGTGGATATCCAGATGGGCAGGATCATGCTCAGCTGATCAGACTTCATTTTCAATGAGTAGGAACATATCTGAGGACGAATGATTTCCCACTATTTTCAAGGAAATATACAAACAAGAAAAGCGGTCTGGGCCACAAGAGAACTTGAATTTTATCATCTTCATGGTTTCTATATTTTACTAAAAACGTTACTTTAGGGCACGCCTTTCTTTCTTTGTTTACGTAGCGCTGTTCTTCCAAAAATATGAAAGATACAAAAAAGGTTTATTTTCAAATGCGCTACTGAATGGCATAATTAGGTTTTTTGAAATGTTATCATTAGTGCTTTTCAGATGAAATGGTAGTATTTAGGGCGATGTTTACATATTCTAAATAAACTCTTGAATTTAACTTTTAAATTTACCGCAGAATAAAATGTTTTGTTTTTAACGGAATGATTTATTATACTAGGTAAACAGAGTTAAATTTTCTTTTGACCGTTTGCTGCTGTTTTCTTTTTTTACTCTTGATTTATTATTAAAAGAAATATTACACGAAGTAACAAGCTGTCTAGGTGTATTGTTATTATTCATTTCATTTAATTTTTGATAAAAGAACAAATATATCGATATTAAATGCAGAAAGCAATTACATTTAATATTATCACATGAAAAGTACTTGCCGCTTTAGTTGTAGACTGACATTTCGTATGAACACATTTGATTTATATGAGCACTTAGTCTGAGAGCGGAGGCGGATCAAACCAAACATTTTCAATGTACTTACTTACTGGTTTCTAATGGGTATAAATAAATCTCCTGAAATTTATTTAATGTCCGTATGTTCTCAACAGTGAGAAGTATATGAAATTAATAATATTATGGGAAATTTAATTCGTTCAATTACCGCTCCACATGGGAAATTGTGAAAAGTAGATAAACTCGTCTAAATAAATACGTAATGCTCTCACTTGAACCAAAATGAAAAAGGATCGAACGTAGCTGGCAATTGCCAATATGACAAAATTGATTCTTCTGTTAGGTTTCATGTTTTCGGACAGCAATGTATACTATCTATAATGACAATAAGAGCTGGTAGTACGCAACAATTTATATTTGAAAAAGTAAGTTCTCCTTATTTTGAATACATTTGATATGAACTTGTGCAGCCTATCAATGAACCAAAAAGGATTAATATTTTATAATTTTATTACATAAAGATGGTTTTATCATTTAGGTAAATTACATATTATAACATGCGAATTATTTACCATTATACTACAAAAAACGAAAATCGATAAATCGGAGTTTATCATTAAATAAACACAGAAAGTTTAATTAACTCGAAGTTAAATGAACCTATCAAATAGTCACATTTGAATTCACCAGACTTGAGCAATGAATTCCTAGTATACAGCACTTTTCTTTAGGAAATCAATTGCAGTAAATGCTGAAGCAGTAAAGATGTAAAGAGCCGCTATAAAACGAACGAAACTCCAGACGGGATGATTCAAAGAGAGGTGTTGTGAGACAGGTTCTTCTAAGAGAGGTCAATAACAGCAAACGTCTATTGCAGTTTTATTAAGAAACGTGTCGCGCTTGTCATTCACTTCAATAGCCAGTCCGAAAACATGATGAGATTTATTTCTAATTAAAAAAAAGATCGTTTGACAACAATAAATACATCTTATGAAAAGGCATAATAATCTTTAGATGATAGTGTTTCGCTGTGAAGACGTCATGACGTGAAGAACTCGTTTATCCAATCGGAACATTAACAACTTTCAAGTCCTTGCTTGAGAAAAAATGAAGAAGGTTGAAAGAAATTATTAAAATTAAGCCTTCGGCAACATTGTTATATTACAAGTGGTTATTTGTAAAGTCCATAACATAAAGAAAAGCTCGTATTCGGATGATTTAGAAAATAGTTACAATATTCAATGCATCGATATGTCAATGTTAATCAGCCTACAACTACGAATAATTCTTTTGAAAAGATCCCTTCATATCATTTTCACAAAAATTTATAATGTCCCTAATTTAATCGCTAAAATGAGAAAATTACCAATCAACAAACCAGTTATACCTTCCCTACGTTACATAAAGCTGGCATGTCTGAACAAAAACCGTTTAAGTGTTGCATGATGCAATCTAGCGAGTTTATATGAACTTTATACAGGAAATAAGCACAAAAATCTCTAGTAGCAGATTCAAAAATCTATTATTGAAAGAAGTCGTTCCAAGTTTGTGTAAAACGATAACGAACGGGATGAATCATAAACCGCCTATAAAAGAGTTTCAGTATCAAAATATGTTAAAACCTGAAGGTATGTATTTTCAACTAAGAATCTATGAACGACAAGATATAACAGCAAGCAAAATTTTTCCTTTACTTCCCTTTTCAATGCGACACTACAATTTTTCTTGCTACAGGACATCTAGTTTCGCAATCCTCTTTGTTTAATTATTTATTGCGATCTCAGCATGTCTTTCTGATTCCCTTTCTTTTTCCATAATGAAATGACCAAAGATCTTTCTTGTAACAAAAAGATGATACATACATTTTCTCAAGTCAAAAACACTTCGAAAAGAGTTTTCTATATTTTCTAAATGCCAATACCTTCAAGACTTCTTTTCAACTAGTGCCTTTATTTTTTAGAGTTTTACTGGAATAATTGAGATTAAACACCAAAACCACCTTGCGCGCAGCCCGGTGTTCACTGTACTTTTTCCAGTACTGAAGTTAAAGAACATGGAATACAATTAAACCGAGATGCTGTCGCTGGTAGGATCAATGTCCTTTGCATACTGAAAGGAACTGGTAAGTTCCTTCTGAAATCGTTTCTAATAGTGAAAATGCAAGCATGATCATGACAAAATTTAAAACAAAAAAAATCTTCGATCTCTCGAAAAGTATTCAAGATATCAAAATACCGGTTATATGTATCTGTAATCAGAAGAAAATTCTAAGTTGATTTCATGTATAACATGTCCTGTACAGTTACGGGAACATGATAACATACCAACAGACAGACTATGTCAAAAAAACCGCCTTTTTCGATCTCGAAAACTATTCGCAGTATCGAAATACCGATTATGTATATGTAATCAGGCGAAGACTCTAAGTTGGTTTCATATATAACATGTTCTGTAAAGTTACGGAAACATGTCAACAGACAGACTATATGCAGAAATCGCCCTTTTCGGTTTCGAAAACTATTCGAGATATCGATATACCGATTATGTATCTGTAATCAGGAGAAAATTCTAAGTTAATTTCATATATAGCATGTGCTGTAAAGTTACGGGAACATGACAACAGACAGACTACATCGAGAAATCGCCCTTTTCGATCTCGAAAACTGTTCGAGATATGGAAATACCGATTATGTATCTGTAATCAGGAGAAGATTGTAAGTTCATTTCATATATAACATGTGCTGTACAGTTACGGGAACATGACAACAGACAGACTATATAGAGAAATCGCCCTTTTCGATCTCGAAAACTATTCGAGATATCGAAATACCGATTATGTATCTGCAATCAGGAAAAGATTCTAAGTTGATTTCATATATAACATGTGCTGTACAGTTACGGGAACATGACAACAGACCAACAGACAGACTATATCGAGAAATCGCCATTTTCGATCTCGATTATCTCAAAAACTATTCGAGATATCGAAATACCGATTATATATCTGTAATGGAGAACATTCTAAGTTTATTTCATATACAACATGCCCTGTAAAGTTACGGGAACATGCCAACAGACACACCGACAGATGGACAAAGAAACGTACATATTCAGATACGAAATTTTTTAAATTTTGTCGAAAATGCCACAATTACTGGTCATCTAAAGTAATCATAAAGCAAAAACTGAAACAGCTGAATACCATGTAATCTTGATATCGCTTCATTTAATCATAAGTTTAAAACTTACGATAGTTCAATACTTATTAGCACAGAATGTTATCAGTAGAACAAAACCTAAAAGAGGGAAACAAATCTAAAAGTCAAAAAAGCGTGGTGTAAAACCAGTTTTTGCAAAAAAAATGAAAGACCGCAAATCATAAACATTAATTAACAGTTAATAAAGGTAAGTTCCATGATTTGAATACTGTTAAATAGTGACGAACTTCTACATTGCAATATCTTAGAAGAGTTATCTACCTAACGCAAGAGATGTGCAAGGTATAGTTTTGGCAAACAATCCTGAAGTACTATGAACAACATCATCAGTCAAGACAAAAAGTATTATGTCGTACAAAATTCCTCCGAAATCTAAACATTTCCTCTTGATGGATTTTTGAGAATATGTTCTATGTTTGGGTGCTACTACCAAGAAGGAAAAAGTAAAATTAAGAATCTTAGAAAATCTGCCAGGGTAAATATCTCTTATATTGCGAGAATCAAAACCTGCTGAAAAAAAATGGGGACAAACAGGGATTAAAAATTCTATAATTTCGAAAGTATTAGTCAGCTTAAGTGCAAGGGAAAAACTAATAAAATTATTCACAGAATCTTCTATTCAAAGATAGTGTATTTTAATGACTTATCTTCTTTGTTCAAGTTACGCAATATCCTGAGCACAATGAAAATGAAATGGCCATCTTTATTTTAAATTACGTTGTAGATTTAGGCAACTAAGAAAAAAGATCCCTTTTTTGTTTGGATTTATTTCTCCATCAGCCTTAATTAGAATAAACTGTATAAATAAAATAAAAAAAACATTTTGCATGAAATGTTAAAAAAGGGTCCATCTACTTTTATGTATACTACAAGGTACGCGCAAATATACATTAAAAACATTAATTGCTGCTGAAAACTTTATGGTTATCCGTTCTTCTACCTTTTCAGTATTATTCCACGTGAAAAACAACAGTTAATCGCACCTGTTTGGTTTGTAAATTTTGTATGTCTATTTTGTTCAACAACAGTGAGCGTGTTTAGGTCTGCTATTATAGGGATTTATGCCGCATTGGATTCGGGATCGCCACTTCCATCGGTTCGCAGGAAATGGTAAATCCTGCAGTGTAAGCAGGAAAAGCTATTGCCGGACACGAGGATGAATGTTCCTAGTTCTCGTGTTTCACGGAAGCATGGCTAGTGCTATTGTTAAGAATTTTTAGCTTACACAAGCGCTTCCACTGCATCAACTTAAACTATCAAAAAGATGCGTAAAAATTGTTAGTTTAGATTACATTTTGGACAGAAAACATTTTTTCTACCAAGAAGGTGCACGAATCATAAACAATGCAATCTTTGGTTTTAATTGATTAATATGGTATATTTGTAGAGAACACACTGGCATTTTAAATAACAACAATAGACTATATTATGGTTTACTTAAACTAGAAATTTAAAGAAAACAAAATGGAAATTCCTTCCTTCTCATTCTTAGTATAATTCGAACTTTGTTACAAGAAATATCTTCCCTAAAATCGACAGCACGTGCAGCAATACGACGAAACAAGTACGCTATAGGATTTAGATTGGAACTGTTCCGCACAATCGGCTCTTTATATTCATGACTTGAAATCGCTAATTTGATTGCCAAACTTTTAAAAAAACTCAGCTTGGTCTGAAACTTTTCAATTTAAAACCAAATGGATATAGAATGTTCAGATTTTAATTTAGATACATTTGCAGTAGGACTCGGCGATCAATTATAATTATTATAGCATTATCTTTGATTTACAAGATAATATTAAGGTGTAGGCAAATTATGAAATTCATATAAAGCATAAAAAGTGGATATGGTTGAAGAAGTTTTTGCGGTTCAATTATTGGGGTCCTATAAACCCATGGCATGCTGAATAATATCAGGCGCGCTTTATAAGAACGCGAAGTAAATTCTGCTTCGGTAGAAAGATATTGGTATAGGCTGAGTTTGCACCACATCTGTACACAAAAGATGGGCAACAGAATTGGATCAGATAAATTGAATCACGTAAAGACTGAAAGTAAACAAAAAAAGGAAATTTATGAAATGGAATCAAACACGTACAGAAATTGGAAATTCTTTGAAACTCCAGACTATTGCAAACATCAGATACGCCCACAAAAGAAAATTTTATAAAGGAAACAATTGATTTCATTTTCCCATTTCTTTTTTTTACTTGCGTTACGTTTGATGACTTCTGCCAGCGTTTCTTCCCTTCTTTTATTTTTAGGATACATATAAATTAAGTTCGTAACAAAAACATGGGTAAAGAAATAGAGGACGATATAGATGGGATATGGGGGATGGAAATTTGTAAGCAGATAAAACCGAGACCTAATTTAACTTGGCATGGATGCTCGAGTTATTATTTATACATGGGCGTTGGTTATAGTGAAAAATGTAAGCGAAAAAAAGTTGAAACGTTTACTGAAACAAGATTACAAGTTACGACAATAATAAAAGTAGTAAAAGCTTATGAAATTTTTAAAAGAATACTTATAAAATTGATGATTTCGTGCTTGTATAAAAATAGTCTAATAAAAGAAATTTATTAATCATTACATAATTAACAATTCAATTAATACAATTAGTTCTTGTGAGAGTGAGCTTATAAGTATATTATGTATTTAGAAATTGATAATAAAGATTAGGCAATGTAAATAATTTATCTCATTTATAATATAACAAAGAAGAAAAAATTCAAAAATTCTTAGAGCGATTTAATCAAATGAAGATTCTAACATCTAATATTTTCAATTGAAGAGTTGGCTAATTTAGTGGGTAAACTTGGGATGGAATTTTAAAACATCAAACAGGCAAGATAAACTATGACAAATTCATAAAAATGAACAGCACTCAGCACACAATATCAGTTCACTGTTTGAAAACCACATGATTTATTCGAAAAGGTGCCTGTAAGCTTCCAGGAAAGAAACATTCCGATCTCAAAACATTTGCTAATGAAGTGGAATGCAGGGCAAGGAAAGGCTAATAGGGCAGTTCGTTATTCATTGTGTATGAAATAGTCAGACGCAGACAACATCTGTTCCTTTGTTTTGGCCGCCCTTCTGTAATGCAAACTGCCGCTACTTAGCTCTTGGGAAAAATCTCGTACACAGATTGAACATAAACCAAAAAAAAAGTAAAAAATTGAACTATTGTTCTGTGTATGCATCTGGTTGCGTACCCGAATGTTGCCAACTGTTGTACATTCAGAGAAGTGTTATTTATATTAGGTGCTGAATTCGTCAGCAACCATCCAACTACATTCATTACACAGATGATTTCCAGTTTTTAGTCGCCACATTTAACTTGATGCACTACGTTTTCCTCATAGTCCAAAATCAGAACGCCAAAAACATATTAGACGTTATTCAAAAACTAAACACGACTTCATTTTAAAAAGCAGGAATGTGATAATATTAGAAGCTTGTTTAAAATAGTCTATGCATGTGTTCTTCAAGTGCTAAGCAAACGGAAAGATAAAATATTGAGAAAAGGACAAACTGATATCAAAGAAGTATCTACTGCAAACAGCACCTCGCAAAATAAGAAGACATACTTTAGTTTTCATATATAAGTCACTTCTTCAAGGTCTCCACAATACAGTAAGTGCCTTGTGCTTCAACCTGGTACGATGTTATAAAGGTACAATCATATCACACGTAACAAAAATGAAAAAAA
>VTPC01001864.1:280163-346576 GCA_011009095.1 Ignelater luminosus
TTATATTTTCACTTTAAACTTGAATTCTTAACTTAAACTGTTTACTTAAACATCTTAACTTAAACTTCCACTTGAGTTCTTGACTTAAACTGAACTAAAAATTAAAACTAACGCTTCTTGCAACCCTTTTGCTTCCTCTCCCCATCTAAGCCGAAGCCAACCGCCTGTTGAAGAGGCAAGGGATGCCGTGAAAATTTAAGTCGGCACGGAAACATTAATATAGTGTATTATTTGATAAATTTAGAGCATCAATATCCACTTTTAGATAATACTTGTTTCGACGGAAATAAAACTTCTTCAGATCAGTTCACGATTTTATTGCAAGAAATCATTTGAGTCACTCTGTATGTTATACATACATAGTATATTTAGTCTTTTAAAGAAGTTATTACATATTGAAAATATTTGGCCCTGAACGGGATACCGATACTGTACTGTAACTGAGCTATCAGTTCGAGACCGAATATGTTTTCTTAAAGAGATTAAATACCAATTAAATCTAGTAATTCTTGAATGACAAAATCATTAAGAAACTCTCAATTATACATGTTATCATGAAGAAGTGATACAGGACCGAGTAAAACTTTTGAGCTACGCTCAAAAAATGCGTTATTTTAGTATTTACAATAAGTAACATTCTCAGCAAAATGCCACAGTCGTTCAAAATGATTTTCGCTGTTTATAAAAAAAAATCATTTTAGTACAATTTGTCAGTCATCAAATTACACATATTCTTCATTTAGCTAATAAGCAAAAACGTAAAACTAAATAATTTTTACTCGAGTATACTTTCATAGTTTCTCATATTGGGACTACAATAGCTATTTTACAAAGTTAACGTAGGAAATTCTTGAAAGTTTTTTAAACATGTGAAATTTTGACAGGTTTCCGCTCAGGATTCTTTTCAATATTGTTTATTCTGTTTAACAAAAAACGAGAAATTTTCCACCATGCGTTTCAAGTAGCCATCTACTACAAATAAAAATTTCATTTAAAACAACATACAATCGCTTGTTTTGTAAACAGGGTTTTATATTTTTCGTCCAATAATGGGGCGTGTCTGATATTAAAGAGAAACGTTTGTTGCCCCTTGCGAGAGATGCCGGCAGTTCTGCTTGAAAATATAGATTATCCAACAATGTGAAAACGCCTACGAAATTTTAACCAAGGCGTATCTTATCATAAAGTACAACATGAAATTAAATAAACGACACTGTATTACAATAACCCAGGAAAGTTCATTTAGAAGCCTTGAGCATTTTTTTTCAAACTAATTAATTTTGCTGTTTTAACAAAGAAAAAAATGTAACAAAACTTTACGTTTAATTCCAGAATTAATTAAGCTTTTTTTTTTAGTAATATACGTTTTTTAATTAAACCCAACTTAAACAATTGTATATGTTTTTCTTTAATTTCAGCTGCTGCTTTGAAAGTATTACCTTGAATGTTGGCACAAGAAAAGACATCGATTTTGTTATGGTTTTTTGTATTACTTATGTATAGCACCTCGACAATATAAAAGACCAATTGAAAAATAATTTATTTATATTTGAGAAATGTACAAAAATATGGTGAAAGGAAATGAAAGTGTCTAATAAATACAAGAAAAACTTCGGTTCCAGAAGAAGGAAATAAATCGCATAACTTTAAAGAAAAATTATACAAAAAACTTAACTAAATTAATTCTAGCTACTTTTAGACCACTATTACTCTGTCAATCAATAACTGTAAGTTATAATAACTTTTTCTCTAACATCTGTTATATTATTATATTAATTATAAAATTTATTTTCTATATCTTATTGCTAATAATTACTGTGAAAGAAAATAATGCAATCGAGGAAAAAATAACACTAATAATAAATAAATTGATATTATTTTACTTACGTAATTTACTATTTTTTCTACAATTTCGTTCCAGACCATTCCTCAAATGACGTAGAAGCTAATATATACATCAAAAACTAGGTTATATGGTAGCATTTTCTACCCCAATCAACTTATTTATTTCATTTCGTAGTGAAAGTACGACGGCTTAAAAGCACGTTCGCAAACATCTTCCTATTCTGGGAAGGCTTTTTTGTCCCAGTATATTTATTAGGTTAATGTTTGCCCATAATTCTAAAAGCCTCGAGATAAATTTATGGATGTTTACGATAACCCTTTGTTTTTGTGTTACAAAAAATGGGGGAGCGCTTTTTAATGTTCACCTTTTATATGAGGCGGAACAATTTAGGAATGAAGGGTAAACTGGAACATTGACGTAGTTTATATAGAGTAATCAGCAAAAAGAGAATCAAGAAAATGATGTCATTAATTTAATTAAAGCCTTATCTTTCCTCTTTAATGCAAGATTCTTAAGAATTCTAACAAGGGAGGGTTCCCTTCAAAATTAGTGTTCCAGATTTCTAAAAATCTTAGAACATCTCAGAAATTTTGAAACTAAAGAATGCTCGATTACAATCTGTTGTTTTAAAAAATTAGACAGAGATTCAGAGATCTTTGAAATAAATGGCTTTTCAATCTTCAACAATGGGAACTAAAGATTTTGTTTCGTCTAACTAAAAGTGATGCCTTTTAACATACCACAATTCTTCATCTATTACAGTTCTCATTGTCAGTAAAAAAAAATTATTCTGATAAACAGCTAGGAAATAAATACCAAGACCTTTGGGCTTAAAATAAAAATTACGCAAACTTTTAAACCACCCAAGCTGAAATAACGTTACTTTTCTTTCCACACCCTGCTTGAAGCAAAAATTTTTTCGACCTCATAATATTGAAACAGCTATAAAACTTCGAACATCACATCATGATTATTTTAGTAAGGGTTTTCTAAGTTCATGTTGAATCCGAATTTCTTTAAGCATACTAATATATGAATAGTTGCATGTGTTTTCGGGGCCAATTATTAAGGTTTGAAAGTCTAGCAACGCATAGCTGACTGAACTTTTGGTAATTAGGTATCATGAGTTTAAGCAGCCAAACTGCTATTTCTGAACTATGATAGGCTGATACTTCGCACTCCACTCAAAACATCTCAAATTTGATTCATGGTCTGTATTGTAAAAACCCTTTTTATACGTAACGTAATGAGAAGTTACATAAGAATTCATCAGTAAGGATAGCCAAAATTCAGCTAAGGTCTTCAACAGTGTTTTGAAAATGTCACAGGTAGCTTCTTCTTTCTTCCCATTATATCCTTAATCATGTAGATAATAAATGCGGTCTTAGATTTTAGCAGAATCCAAATATAAAAAACTCACCACATTCCACCATAGTCGTAATGTAAACCCACATAAGTAGAAGGAATCCTCACCTGCAAAAAAATACCAAAATTAAAACTTAATTCATTGGAATTTAATTTCTTAACAATAGTTACTTTTTAATTATTGTAGCTATATATCACATTATTAATTTAATATAAAGTAAATAGCGTTTCTGCTCAAGACACACTTTTCACACAGTGCTTTGAACCGAAAACTTCTCCATGCCCAGAAACCTCACCACACAGGAATTCAACTGGAGAAAGCTGGTCCAAGTAATAATAAACATACAAAAAATAAATAGGTCGCAGCTTCCATACATTTCGGCTGCAAGGAATTAATTAAATATTTCCATCTGCTTCAGAGGAAAACACAAACAAAACTAATCTTTATACCTAAAACGGGACGTTATTTGTATCTTATAGCATAATCTTTTAGAAACGGCAGTTTAACATCTTTTCCTTTGAAGATGGTAGAAAGACTGTTGACATATGTATAAGGGACGATGCAATAAGGAGCAAACCTTTTGTAGCAAACAGTTCGATAGTCAAAGTGAAAAATGCTGCGAAATATTACATAATCCGTAAGCATGAGAAATTCAATTGAACATCAAGAAATTTCATTGGTCTGCTTCTTAGTGATAACGAATTTTGGTACATGATGAGTCATTAACAGTCACGCAGTGGATCAAATACACTTTACGAAAAAAAATTCTCTATGTTACAGGGAAGGGTATTTTCGTTTCATCTATGAGGTCTGTCGTAGACGAACTCTTGCAGCATCTGCATGTAATATGTCTTATGAACCATTGAAGAAAGATGCTAAAAGAAAGGGTTATTGGTAAATCCCGCAAAAATAATCGTGGCCCTTGGGGTCGGCAGACACCTCCTATAATAAAACTTGAGGACTAAAATCATGAAGAGTACTCTTATGAGAGAGATACAAACACTCCTAAATCTAAATTAGAATCTGATATCTGATGCTGCTGCTACTAATAAAATCAAAACCAACTACGGTGAAGACAAATGAATTTCAAAAGCATCTTAAATCAGTAAAGTCGAATTTACTTACTGCTACTTGTAATGACGGCAAGCGGAACAACCAATAGATAAACCCTATTCGATGACGATATCACGAACAGTCCCTAATTTGATTGAACAGTCATGTTGCGCTAAAACCCATATACATATAGCATGTTGATCATCGCGAGAGTTAAACATGATTGGGATGTCGTCAAATACTGTGTAGAGGTTCTGAACGAGCTGACTATTCACAACAGAGTTACCCCTTGAATAGGTACCAGGATACCAAGCTGTAAAAGGAAACGGCAGACTTAACTCACTTGACAAAGACAGGAGTGGATATCCACATAATAGGGCTGAAACGTGGCTGCTGCATCTCTTACACCAAAACCCTAAAAAGCATCGCAAGCAATTAAAATACACTCTTGAGTTAAGTTAGTTTCAACTGCTTATCCGAGAAATCGTAACACGGCTGCACAGTGCAATCTGAGAAAATATCTCTACAGATTACAATACGGACAAAAGCGATGCGTTCCAGCATAGTTTATGCAGTGGAAATTATTTGATGACAAAAAGTGTAGACCACTTGAGTCCCGTTTTCGGAACCAAAGGACATTTCAATTACTCCTCCCGCTACGATACTACATTTCGTTATTCAGTATTACCAAAGTGGGACAGATCTGGGAGTATAATAGATCGCAGTCGGCCTGAAAGGACATAACTGCTCTAAATAACGAGTATCCAGAAAATATTTACGTCAAGTTCGCTATGAATATAAATCGAATACCCAAAACCATTAAAACGACAAACGTTCTCAGCTCCAAAGCTAACTCCGACGTAAATATTTTCCGGACACTCGTTAGATATGATTAAATTCAAGGCTCTTTTGATACACTTTTTAAAATTCTTTCATAAAACATGACTTTTTATAATCTTACACTTGACCGACAGGTAGAGCTATAATTTATAAAGATGCGTTATCAACATGTGATTTAGAAAGTAGCGTTTCTGTTAGTCAGGTAAGAAAACCACAGCGCCTTGTTCATATAATTTGTCTTGTAGAAAACTTGTGAGCTTGATGGCAGTTCCCCTTTTTTGGGAATATCACAAGGATTGCGCATGATCACTCTATCTGTTTGGTGCGGCAAGACAATATAGAACATACTTCTCTCAACTGATATTTAAACTTAAAAAACCAGCACCAACTTAGTTATAAGCAAGTTGCACAAATCCTTCATGCTCATAACATTTCTATTCATTATTCCACAGTATTATCTGTACTGGACGAAGAAATGAGGCATTGAGGTGGTATGCTGTAATATAAAACCTAGGCATCAACTTTCACAAATTCCATTGGGGTTGACATTTAATGGAAATATAAAAATCCTGAATGTCTAGAAGTCATCTGTCTAATTTCACTGATACTCGACCATTAAATGATTACGTATACAAGGCTGACCATAACAATATTCACAAATGCTAACAGGACAACTTTGCACTGCGAAATTGAAAAGAATTACATTTGACAGTCACAAAAAGTATTGCAACAACAATAGATATGCCAATCACAGCTAGAAACTTTTTTTACAGTTAAATATTTTTAGGCTTTAGTTAATTTTATCTAGACCTAGAAAATATTATCAAAATACCAGTAGAATCATGACCTATAAAAAACTCGACGTAGGTCAAAGTCGATACTCAGTTTGTAATTGGTCTTTTTGGGAAAGGAACTGGTTGATAATAATTTATGTTATGAACTTTGAGAATTTGAACGTTGTTTGAAATTCTGTTCAAAACTCAAAATACTTTACATTTAGATACAGTAGAAAGATGGAGAAAAAGATATCTGGCGAAATGTTCAGCACTGAGCAGTTGCTTTTTTATGTTGTAGTCTACTGAACTTGTCCTTTAGAATTTAATTCTTTAAAAAAAGTTTATAAAATCAATATTTGACTTTTATTAAGAAATTTAGGTACTAAGTGCATTCATAAGAACAAACACTGGAAAATTACCGCTTATGCAGTTGAAATCTACCGTTAACTTTCAATTGCTCGGCACTACGGTATGTTTTACGGCGAGACGTTCCGAGTCCCACAGCTGATCTGGTAAGAGATTGGTTCAAGAACAAGAGAATAAACTGTTATTTAGCTATAACTTCTTCAACTCTTGGTCTAAATCTTACAGAAAACTGTGAAGGGATTACCTGCACTGAGCACTGACTGTGAGTACTTGAATTTTATTTGATATTTGGGAAGATTTCTATGAATTCAGCACCAATGGATGGAGACTATATAAATAAATAAATGGATAGACCACCTGATGGTGCTCACTTTGTATCGGTGAACAGCGCAAAGAGTGAACATCTCAATAATTATAGAATAATGTGAAAACTCTGATCCTCATATCATTCACGCAACTCTCAATCAGTCATAAGGTAACACATGTCTGTATAATATTTACCGCTGTTTTCAAATAAAACTTTTGAATTTGCAAATCCTGTGTACTCGATACAAATATACAAATTGAAGGCAGGATTACTTTTTAAGTCTTTTACCTACATCATCTGACTTTTGGTATAATATCTAAATACCATTGGTTCCATTTTGAGCTTCATCTAAGATAGTAGAGCCCTTCCGCAGATTTCTTTCTGGCTATAGGCCTGAATTTCTACAATAAACATTATTTCCTTACAGGTCAGTTTCATATTTTTTCTTTAAGCAAAGGCGCATTATAAGCTTAAGGTATTTAAGAAATGTTAAATTATTTCATTTAAGGTCTTTAGAAAATCCAGACGTATTGCATTTATAAATAACATTATTGCTCATACAGTCTGTATTAGCTAAATTACTAATTAGCGCGATATTGTTTAATGTTTACCAAACAATTAAGAATTTCTTCTACGGTTCGTGATAAATGAAGATAACGTAGTTTTTCTAATTAAAGCATTATAGTAAACAAAGCATTAAATAGTAAACATTATTTTATGAAGGAAAAGTCGGTGAAATAACTTCCAGCGATGTTTATTTCTTATAAACAGAGTTATTAGAGCGTGAAGCGTACAACTTTCGCTATCGCCTGAGCAGCTTGAAAATTAAACAGTTGGGTGATAATAATAGGCTTAATCCGACTAAAACCTATCATGCCGTAGACAAGCACAATGCAGCTGCATTTTCAAACTTGAATTGTTCGTAGAAAGGATTGTTACTGACACGTCCGGTTCTTATATAATAGGATGAACTTTTCACCGGTGAGATTAAAATAATGCAGAGATAAGGATTTGATTATAAATCCATCTATAGATGTTATTGTCATGAAAATGCATTTTGGCTTTCTTGGCCATCATCAAACAGTTATGTAATTACTAATAATTGACATAAAAAAGTACCAAATTTAATATGAAGATCTGCGTAAGCAAAACCAGATTCCTACAATATTTCGACCCGAATCAACAAAATAGGCATGCAAGTTAATTAACCTTGTATGATGGATAAAACAGGGGAATGCAAGTTCTTCAAAGCGCAACGTCGTGACTTTCGCAAAAGTTACTTGCCAGAAAGGTAAGTAAGTAAGTGTATGCGAATAATAATATGCAATTTTCTTTTAATGTGTTTTTGTTTGCGGTTTGATTACGGTTTAATTTGTTGCCTTATTATACTGAACCTTAACCTGACCATACTGATGGAATTCCATTTCAATACGGTACTTATTAGTAATTGAAACAAATTGAAACCGTGTTTAGTCTATAACTAAATAATAAATAATTGCGTTTTATTATAAATTAATTGCAGTAAAAATAAGATTGATGGAAATTTAATTATTCTGAATATTAAGCGGTCAAGCAGATATAATATAAAATATAATTACAAGTTACAACTTTTAATATTTTAGCTTTGGATGATGAAGATTTATTCCTTATTAATCATTTTTATTTATAAATAACGTTCGAAATTATAGTTGTATATTATTCATGTTTCTGTTTCTTCGTTCTAAATTTTCCGCCATTCTTATTCACTCAAAACCTTCCGTCGTTTTTTTTTTGTTTGTTATTTATATTATCATATATCTAAACACCTTTCCTTTTTCGGGTATATATAGTGTGTCCCAATTTCGATGCTCACTATTGGGATTTCTGAAATTCTAAGAGATACGAAGTGGGTTAAATTAGAAAAGTTTTGGCTATTTTGGAGATCCGTTTACTTATGCTTTTGTTTTTTCAAAAAAAGTTCACGGCTTAATAGATATTTGCTAAAAACAAAATTATCTTATTTTTTTTAATAAAAAGCATTTCCCACTTAGTGTGCCATGGCTTTAAACATATGAAAATCATTGGTTTTTGTCAGATAAATTACATTTGTTATGCAACAATTGCTAAAACAAAACAAAAGACGTTTTCAAGATAATTTACTGAGCATTCACAGACAGCATCAACTAGCATGTAATGCCCTATAAAAGCGTATTTATTTTGTTTTAGCAATTTTTGCATAGCAAATGAATTTCTTTGATAAAATTCCACGACTTTGTGTGTTAGATGTCTTGGCACACTATGATGAAAAATGATTTTCACTTCATAACTTGGTAAAACAAAAGAATAACTATGCTAAACCATGGATCACTGAAAAGCATTTAAGGCGTACAGTTCAGTAATATGGAAATTAAGTAGACGTTACATTAGTTTCATCGCCGAAATAAAACAAAAGACAATTGCGAAAATAATTTTTTTGTGTTTCGGAGTAAATTCTCTAAAACACCCTCTTTGCTGTTCTTTTCTATCTTTGCTCGTTCCTGAGATATTTCACTTAAAAAAAATAAAATAATTTCGTTTTTAGCAAATATCTAGTAAGTCGTGAACTTATTTGAAAAAACAAAAGCATAAGTAAACTGATCTTCAAAATAGCCAAAACTTTTCCAATTTATCCGACTTCGTATCTCTTACAATTTCCGAAATCCCAATAGTGAGCATCGAAATTGGGACATACTGTATAGCATGATCTATTGGTCTCGATTTATTTCTATATGCTATTCGCGTTTTCTTCATAGCCGTCTTTATGTCGAAGGGAGAAGAGGGCAAATCTTATCATCGTTAACATCTTTATAGGGAAGGGAATGTCCGCTCTTGCCCTTCCCTGGCTATACGGCCTGACTAGTATAAAGGTATGTAGGTACTTAAAAATAATACATAAATTATTAATACATTACTAGCAAAGAAATTCAATCGTTTCTAACAGAAAGACGACGGCAATTTATAAGTAAACAAATTTCATAATTGATAGAATTAGGATTGGTTATTCTCAGTTGTATACTATGCCTTCCTGCATCAGAATGCTTAACGTAGCAGTTCTAAGAAGCAAAGCATTTTACAATTACCCAAAACGCAGCGGAGTAAGTCCCAGTAGCCGAAATTCCTATTTTCGAAGAACGGATACCGGCAGACGGGATTAAAGGCTATTGCCAAAGGGATTTTAAGCAATCCGACTTATCAGTTGTGAATGCAATTAGAAAAGTGGAAGGAAAGTACCAATAATGACTTAATTATATATTAGGCAAATGAACAAGCTTTAAGTAATGAAGGGATAAAGATACAAAAAGTAAATGACAGTTACGGTTAAATACTTGCAAAAATGGTATGGTAACTAGTACACTTGAAGTTTTTGGTTTGTCGAAAATTAACACTGGCACTAACATGATTGATAAAAACCTATTTTAGACATTACAAATCTCTAAATTCCCGGGCTACCGGGATCCGAGCATTGCCTTTATGTTTATTTTCATTACACTATTTTTCTTATGGGTTATGTATGGTCAGCGTCTTTTAGTGTGTTTGTTGCTGTTATTTTCCAAAACCATTGTAATGAAATTCTTGATGGTCACCGCCCCTAAACTGTATACTTACAGAAGATGCAATGATCTTTTTCTCATATTATTTAGATAGTACTTGGTTTTATTCTTCTTCAGCTTTTGCTTTTTAATAAAATTACAGTTAAAACAGCGCGGTCCCAACGAATAATCTCCAAGTAATACTAATCATTGCAAGAAAGGTTATAAAACATAAATCCAAACTATCTTTACTAGTTAAGCGTCTTGGCAACAGTATACCTTTAATTCGGTATTTCTTTCATTCTTATAAACTTTAATTAAAATTGTTGATGAGGTCCTTTAGCCCATAAAGAAGTAGAACTAATTTGTTTATGAAGTTTCGTTGATAATAATTAACCTTGAATCAATTTCTTCAAAATAAACCCTATTGTTACTGAACTTTTCGATCAATATTAATAATAATTCATACCAGTAATAATTAACTATCAATGAATTTAACTCATTTTATCTTTCATTCAAGACAACCGTTCACTTTGATCAATTTTCTTTATTTGTCACTTTTATCTCTTTCCTCTTCTTGTATTATTATTAACTTTAAGACAAAAAAATGACATAATTTTCTTTTAATTTCCAAAATTAAGCCCCTCGAATACAAGGCAGTTATTTAGGTAGCTGGACACTTAAAAATGGAATTAATCTGATGACGTCGTTATGAAAGCGCGGTACGATAACACCTCCACGTTACTTAATTGCTAAGAAATTGCTTTTTCACAAAGGAGAAATTTTGAATTAAAAATAGGTCGACGGTAAAAGTGTAAAAGCCGCCTCCGGCATTCCTTTTGCATTAAAAATAACTACGGTTCAGGCCACGAGGATGCCAGAAGCGGTTCGGAGTTATTCTGGATCGCGACGGTCTCCCGGACTCTGTGAAATGATAGTAACAAGAAAAGTACGTGCCGCCTTTTTAGTGCATCTCCAGAGATGAAGGTTTTAAAAGTTTTTGGATATAATTTAGAACTTTCCTTGCATGGGGATGTTATTTATAGCTGATGTCTAAATTAAATGTAAACAAACTTCACGAAAAAACTGTCCAGGAGTATAATAAAAAGAAAATTAAGTTGTTTTGAAATTCATAAAAAATCACGACAGTCAGTTTCAAGTATAATTATATAAAAAGTTCTTTTTACTTCACCACGAAATTAAAATTACTAAAATTCATGTTTGAACAGTGTATACTAATAAAGCAAACGATAATTCCTTGGAGTAAAAAACATGTTAAAAAGTGAAATTAACTTTTAGGCATATCTTCGTTTAAGTATTGATTCACATCACCTTAATGGATCGATAGGTTTTTATGTAATAATTAGATAACAAATGCTGACCAAGATCTTATGTATCCAAACACCGTGCGAGCAAAAAAAAAAACTGATATCACAGTTAGACATGCAGGGAATCATATACTTCGCAAAATTTCAAAGGCAAAGAAGAATGATAAATAAATGCATTCTCACAAAGATAAAAATATTTGCTTCTATATGAAACACGTGCTCGCTTCTTTTAGGCTTTTGGAAAAGTGTTTGGCCAAATGTAGTCTGGGACTCTGAATTCAAGAAAGATTTTAGATTCACTTGCTGCTATCGGCTAATCTTCGCATCTACCCTCGTTAAATTTTGTCAAAACACTGTAACAATATTAACAAACCTGACGTACTTGCAAGTTCGGTTTTGTTATAAGAAACAATAATAGCTGTGCTTTAAAATGTGCTCATTTAATTCTCTTCCCTTAATTATGTAACTTGTACTAATTTGTGTAAAAACATGGGAATCTGAAACATTAATTCAACACATTCGTTATTCATCAACTATAAAGACAAGCATCGATATGATCTAGCCCAGTTAAGATTATTACTAGAGGTAATCATACAACTTCATTTCTGATTGCCAAACCTACATTTTTTACATTTACAAACTGTTGATTATGTAATGCATTTATTTATTTACATTGATCATTTAGAATTGTCAAAAATTTCGAATTAGAATTATTTGAACTATAGAATAATCAGTAACTTCCAGAAAGGAACTTCGCATTATTTGTACTAATCTTTGGCATTATAATGAGCCATAAACAATAAAATATGAGAAGGTGAAAGTCCTACCCAATATCAAAAAACTTTATGAAATAGTTCCAAGAAAATGATAATAACAGGCAACAGCTAAATTGCTATTTCTGTTTCAAATTTACTCCGTAATGCTATTTTTAGTTATAAAATCTAAAAAAATGGCAAATGAATTCTAAAGATAAGAGATCTACGGTTATGGTCGGCCTTACAACGTTACGCCTCTGCAAATCGATTTCAATCTACTGTAACTGAAATTTTAAATTGTAATCTGAACTTATTCTTTAAATATTTAAAACATTTTCCATTATTTAAAAAACGGTACACAAACTTTAAGGTCTTTGATGCTTCGAGGTCCTTTTATATTAAATTCCGTTCCTCCGTGGTACTTTGGCATTATCTTGATTAAATTTTATTTTCTATAGAACGTGTGCCTAATATCCTTATGAATTTAGGGGTACTGTAAGTAGGTGCTTTTGAGAAACAAAGACTATATAATGATGAAACTTGCTCAAAGCTGTTTACACTTTACGAAGACTAAGAGGCCATTAATGATGAAAGCTGTATACCCCCACCATCACAGCGACTATTCTAAAATATTCATTGCAAGTCATACAAAGACAAGAAAAGAAAAGCTTTCAAGCGAATGCATTCAAAGTCCTTCTGAAAAACTGGAATAATTCCGTTTATTCAAGTGAAAAGGTTTGGCTTTTTGTTAGAAACCCTTAAAATTAAAGCGAACCAGTACTCTTAAAAAAGAATTAAAATTTATTTTTAAATCTCGAGTCGACGGTAGACGACTGTATCGATCGCGAATGCTAGTATGAAAATGGGAAATTTTGCTCCAAGTCCCATTGTAACAATATTAGAGTTTGAATGTTTTTTAAATATTAAATATCGACGGATCCTTACCTTGAATTCGTTTGCACTTACTTACATAATTATGATTAATAATAGTTTGCAAAACGGATACATCATTTATTATCGAAAAGATTGTTACACCTGCAGTGAAATTCCTGGCGTGTTTGGTAACTGAGGCGAATCATTTCTTAACACCTCCTACTTTTATTATTCTAAGAAATAATTATTAAAAGAAACAAATAATAATGCAGCACTGAAGATTTCCTTTTCTTGAACTGCGAGTGTATATGGCAGTAAAAACAAGAAATAAAATAAAATAATAGTCTCCGCAAGCCGCAGCTGAAAGATTTCCACTAAAATAACTTTGTCGGAAAAGTCGTCATAAATCCTATTACTACGTTTTATAAAAACTTCAGAATGTTTTCTTCTTCTGCAAAATTTACAGAAATTATTTAGATGACAGCAAACATTAATTTTACTTCATTCATTGCTTTGGAAGGAATGTGCAGTTCTAGATGAAAGTAGCCAAAGTATTCAAACACTGCTATTTTGCATTCTCTTGACAATTAAGACTGACATTCTTCTTGGAAATTGATCCGTTTTTGCTATGTAAGTGCTCACTTCTGTATATTTTCTTGTTGCAGAGTTAATAGCCCACACCATTTCCGTTCGCTGATTTAGGCTATTCATAAACATTTTTCTGTCTGACTAACATATCTAAGTAAACTTCAGAAAAACAATCAATAAAACAAAACTTACATAATTATGTACAAAGAAAAAAGAAACCTGAGCTGATTTGGATTTTGGATTCTAGTACTTCAAAGGCTGAGATGTAGTTTTCAAAATTAGTCTTTACTTCACGCAGATATAATGATTATTCCATTTAGTCTAGAAGATTTTTGTTTCCTGTTGTACCGACATTTTGCAAGGCTTTTACAATGATGCTACGATATTACAAATCGTAAAGTGGTACCAATGGTGGGGTGCAGCTCTTATAAGGCCTCCCCTCCTCGTAGATCCGGCATGAATAAATAAATATACCGACAGATATCTAAATGGTTTCAATCATTATCCAATGCTATTAGTTAGTATCGTATAAATAAGGAAGCTTCAAAGATGAACCTAAGTTTTCAATTACCTCCTAAACAAAACAGGAAATACTAAATTAGTTTGTTAACACAGCTAAATAGTATTTATGTACTTGTTATCAAGTAAGAACCTGGTCAGCTACTAATCAAAACCCGAACACTTTCATTGTTAACATTATCACATTTTCTTTCTTGGGGATTGTTTTCTGGCCTACTACTACACTATTACAGAAGTGATCTATAGTTTTTTACTCTTTTTTTAAGTACATATTTTGCATACTACACATCTCCAAGCTACCTTAACGATGTTATCAAAAGCTTTTTTCTCTGAATAGAACCAAGCAGTCTAATTTTTTTTTTGTTACTTCTTGGTAAAACACGGGAAAATCAGTTCTTGATCTAGATCACCTTTATTTATAAAAATATAATTATTTTTCGTATCAAGTATTCCTTATTCCTTCATTTCTCCGCTTTTTCCCCAATATGCCAGTGTCCTTTCGAATACAACGAATTTGATTCTGAAGGCATTTCCTTTCTTATTTCGAGTTTATGGATACTTTGAAGCATATTTACTGAATTTGTTTTGCTGAGATACTAATTACCATTTGGGATCTCTGATATTTTTGGCAAGTAGCAGTTTTGTTTTCACGCAACTGCATTACTCGTATCCCTATTATGGTATTAATGGGCCAATGACATTAATACGCTAGAATTTGCCCGCGCCACCTATACAGATAACTCCCATTTTCAGTTTCCTTAAGGTAAGAGCACTTGATTTTCAAATGAAAACTTTATTTCCAGGTTTCTTCTGTTTTAGTTTTCTTTAAAACCTTTCTAACTATTTCCTTTTGAATCATTGGCAGATTATAAAAAGTTCGCTTTTCATATTGAGATTTGGTTACAGTTCATAATATCTTCTATGTAGTTCTGATCTCTATCTTCTATTTTTTTTGGTTAAGATGGAAACTAAAATGGATGTTGTTAGATTACCTTTAATTTTTTACTTTAGGAACTCTTTTATTCCTTCGGATATTTAATCACATAGTTTAGTTTAAGCAAGATTTAAAATATCTATATCAGTCTTGCCACATACGTGTAAAACAAAGGCAATGTTTGATACGCAGCTGGTCTTTGGAGGGATCCCGAGGGTCCTGGGGGATTCCTATTCTAGAGACTCTGATCTTTTAAACTAACTATCTAGTTTAAGTTTCAACAACTGGTTACCTGCATCACAGTGTATTTCGTGGAAGCAATTGGCCATACCTTGAACTACCAATTTCCCAAAAGCGACTTCTTTTTCTTGTAACGGTCTTGGTTTCTCAAATGCAAATTTCAAAAATGTAAATGAAGTACTGAAATCAACCAAAAGGTGCAAATCAAAATCTTTAATACCTGGTCCAAAACTAATATGAATATTTTAATTGTGTAGGAAAGTGTATATTTTATTTTATTTTTATTTTAAGTGGAAACTAGCACTATGCATTTTTATTATATCATCACGATAGTTAATAGTCAAAAAATCTATAAATCTTCAATTAACTTTGTTCCACCCAATTGAAACCTGAAGCTTTTCCACTGGCCACCCGTCATATGATTTAATGTAATTTTTTATATAGGCATAAATCTAGATTTAACTAACAATCAATAATAAACAGATAAACGTTCGAAATTACGTTTTAATTAATTCAAAGATAAATGACTTATTCGAAAGGAGATTGTTCAGAAAATAACCCCTGGAGAATTCCAAAAAGATGAAGGATATTACAAAAATTGGACTACTCACTCTCTTATTTGCTATTATTATACCGATTATTGTCGATACTTCAAGATACAATGATGTAACACAGTACGTGGAGAATACACAATATTATATGCATGCAGTTCTGAAAACTATCCACAACTCATTGAGACACGGTTTTTAAAACTCCCTAGGAATAAAAATGAGAATAGCAATGTCGCTATCAACTACTACGTGAATAACAAAGATGTTTCTATCAAAACTAAGCCGACAGCATAGTGATATTGCTATAGACTTCTTTAAATACGAAAGCGTAATGTTTTTCGCTGCAGTAAACAATAAAGAAATATTTCACACGTATACATCTGCATATAGGGTGGTTGGTTTTTCATTACACACTTATTAATTTTGTCAAAATAAAGTTTTTCAAAAAAGTCAAAAAATTGGTTTACATAGTTTTTTTGATGTTTTTCCAACTGTCATCACTGGTAAGGCAAAAAAGCAGCGATTTCAAGAATAAGTTTTTTATGTGGAACACCCCGCAACTTTTATTTTTCGAATTGACTAATAAATAAGGTAGTAACAGTAATCCAGCCCTGCTTTGAACAATTCGTATAGTTGTGAACAATATCGTTTTGTTAATATTGTCCTTTTCTTGATCTACCTTTAAATAAAAACTATTTTGATTGTGATAGCCTACCTGTGCTAATTTAATTATTGTTGCTTCGACCTTATTTATTGGTCAATTGAAAAACTAAAAATTATGCTATATTCAGAATTTCACAACCATTCTAATTATCCAATAACATACAGAGTGTTCCATATACAAAAACATATTCTTATGGCATTTTATTTTAGTCCGTTGGATGGAGTGCAAGAAACTATTTAACCTAAGTTTTTGAATTTTTTGAAAAACTTTATTCTAGTAAATTTATTGATTGTGTAATGAAAAATCAACCACACTGTATAGTGGGTATTATAAAAAGGTTTCGACGTCAATGTGTGAATCGTTGTATTGTAACGATGCTATTCACATTATGTCACTTCTGAAAGTTCATAATATAGAAATGTAAAGTATTGCCGAGAATAGAGTAAGTGGGCGTACTACATAGGGGATGATTTATCCCGGTTTGGAGCGAGCGGGCGCTTTCGCTTATTGCAAGAGTGCGTGATCAATGGGCGGAAGCGTACACCTCGCTGCGGTGGAAAAGAATAACGGCTCGCAGCATACATTACTAGCACCACAAATCATTGTCGAGAATCTCGGTTATTATGGTTTGTAGTTACAGGCATAAATAATTTATTTGAAGAATTATTCCATTAGTACGAGTGCTACTTGCATTTTGTTAACGTTATCGCTGTATATAAAAATTCATATTTTGTAGGAAACAGAATAACAGTAGAAGAGAGTTATAAAATAAGTTGCTTTTAGTGAAAAGTTTTAATGAAAAAGGCATCATAAAATAAACTTATTCTAATATGTACTTGTTAAAATTATATCGCATTTGTACCAGTTCTAGAATGAATGTCAAGGACTTTAGAGGTTAATGACTTTGATGATAAGTCCCATAATTATCATTGTTGTTTATGTCTAGCAACTTTGCGGAAGTTGCACTCGCCTTATCTGTTATCTATATAAATAAATATTTAATAATTATAGTATGAAGAGATTTTACGTAAAATGTAAATCCACAATTTGCTGCTTTTATAACTCATAGTATATTTTTTCGAATAACAAAAACGCCGTTTGGTGTTGCACGGGAATAGGTGGGAAATACTATTGTAAATATAAAGTTTTTTTTCCTTGGAAATACTTCCCTTGTCCTTGGATGTTTACTCCACTGATGTCTTCGCTAATGGAAGACAATAAAAGGGTTGTGATTTTTTTTAATTTAAAAATCAAAAAGTCACGTACAGAGCCGAATCACCCAAATTTGAAGGATATCAAGTTCGATTACTTAATCTTACCCAATAAATTCCTTCATTGCAATGTCATAATGAAGGATGTACTATTCATCTTCCATCTTTACTCATGTAAGATATCGAATTGACCGCCTTTTGTCTCCTTTGGGCTGCATTTCAAGATACACAACAATAATTATATTCATCCGAGATGGGTTCTCGTGCCTTTTCCTATTTAGTAGGCTTTTAGGCATATTACGTTGTATTCTTCCCAAAATTAATAAGAAAGTGCTCCTAATTATTTGTTATTTCAGAGATGAATTTCAGTTTTGACCGAGTACTATGACAGGTACTCATGTAAATATCGACTCTATAGTCTCAATATTTAAATAGGGCCTAGAAGAAAATTAAATACTTACACTAGACAAAACATATTAGCTTTTTAATCACAATAGTAAGACATCCTACGTCTGTATCCACTGGCCCTAATATAGCAGCTGTTCTCTACGTTGAAGCAGCTATCCCGAAACTAGAAAAAAGATGTTACATTATGGAAGGTCAAGCCTTAGCGAACATTTCACTTAAATATACAAAAATATCAAAAATTGGTCACACGGATCTCCTAGATGAGGATTCCATCATAATGTGTGTCGTGATCGTAAAATAGCAATTTCCAGATACTTATTATTGGTGGTTTTACATTCTGTGATTTTTCCACCAATATTTAGCAAACAAAAGTTTTGGGGTAGCTGAGGTTTTCATACAAATAATTTAGCTGTTAACAATACCGATGTCGAAAAACGTGTATTTATACTATCAAAAAGAAACAAGCCGCACAATGAATTGACTGAGTTTATTGATATAAATAAGGGAAAAAGTTCAAGTGCAACCTTAATCTTGTGCAAGTGAATAGTGTGTCTTCGTATCAAATTTCTGAACGCATCCTATGTTTGAGGGAACATGGCAACATCTAATTTGGAGCCAAAATCTTTAACATAGAAACTAATCTAATTAAAAGTAAGTATCTCTTAACAAAATTACCCAGCTAGTTTTCTGTTGGTGTTATTAGTTTTCGCTTAATAAGAAATCTTGATTTTTAGGTTTCTTGATTTGAATTTCGCGGGGTGAATAGAGTTTATAGACTACTCCACGTACAGAGATACAAGAAGAAAAAGTGTGACGTTATTCAACAGGTCAGTAATGCAGTTAGGAAAAGATCCAGCATTAGGATTTGGTGATTCAAAGGCATTCGAAAAATAGTAATATTAAGAAGCAGATCAGACAAATTGTTCTTTCGGGGTAAGAAAAGAAAATTACAGGTCCTTGAACCTATATAACTTTCGTTTAATAGTGAAGAGCGATACAGTATAGTCAGTAATTGAGTGAGTACTTGACTCTAGCCTTGGTTTAGCGCAAATGCTCAACTCGCAAGTAAGTTGCTTGTTTCTCTACCTCAAACATAAACACTACTAGTTCGAATTTTCGAGTCAAGTCTGAACTATAAAATATTGGAGCACGGTCGAATATTTCGTGCTTGGCTCAGTTATTTTTGAAGTCTCTGTAAAAACTTATATTCGACCTGGAGGAAGCATCAAAGATACTCGATCTAATTGTTTCCAGAGTGGGTGGTTTCATCATTCTTAACGAGTGGATCAAAACCGTTGTTATATCGCACCTGAAGAGACTACGCGGTAAACAATTACTTATCGGTGGCAATCTCTCATCACACCTATCAATAGACTATAAAATTGTGCCAGGGTGAAAATATTTTATTCATATTTCTTCCAACAATTCCACTCATCGAACTCAGCTGATAGATTTGCATTTTTCCCGACTGCCAAAACGGTTTGGAGAACTACCCTTCCTCAGTGGAAGACAGGACAAAAAAATGAGTTTCCTAGATTGTTTGCCAGAGCTTTAAAAGAACTAGAAGAAAATGCTTGGGGCCAATGAAAAGTTATGATTACGCAAAACTAGTATCGTGTTTCTAAATCAAATACAAGTATTGAATTCGTTTTCTCAGGAAACACCATTAGGTGTAAACCAGATAAATGATAACACTCGAATAATCATTCCTTAGTGTTTTGCATGAAATGAGATATGGTGATAATCAAGAAACCAGAAAGCTAACGAAAAAAGTAGAAATTCAAGGTAGTTCCTGGACAGAGTGTGAGAATGAAATTAGAAGACAAATCAAGTAAATCCGTTCTAGAAGAGGAACTGGAAGCAGAATTTGAAAGATCTGACGAAGATGCAGAAAATGTGCTTAAGAAATAGAGGTTACTGGTTGCTGGCAGTCAACCACTATAAATTACAATCTAAACACTAGAAAGTAAAAACTTGTTATTAATTTAGCAATTTACAAGCTTTATCCGATCTCAGTAGGTATTAAGAAGTTTTTACAGGAACACATTTTATTATGAATAAAAAAACAAATGATATTTCGTAAGCATTCGCCGTAAGGATGTCTCAGGGATGTGAAGGGATTGATTTAGGGAAAAGAAATAGCCTACTACTGTATGAGAAACATGTAAAGCTTAAAATAATTTCTCTAAATTCTTATACAAGCAAACGCGAAAAGATTCGTGTTACGAGGATAAATTGAAAAGTCTCCGGCCTAACCCGGATAGGATACAAATTTGTGCGATGTTTTTACGGCGTTATATTGTTTCAAGATTTATCAGTCTGGCTTTGAAATAACAAAAATTTCTGTCGAATAATAATTGTTCGACAGGCTGTCAAAGTTGCTAAAGTTTTGCATGCTGTGAGAATGGAGCAAGTTGAAATTCGTGCAGTTATTAAATATTTTCATATTAAGGGTTTATCCCCAAAAGAAATAAAAGCTGAGCTAGACGGCACATTACGCGAATCTTCCTCTTCATGCACCATAATTAAAACTTGGATTGCGGATTTTAAACGTGGTCAGAAGAGCACAGAAGATGCACCGCGTTCGGGAAGGCCAAAAACAGCCACCACAACAGAAATTATCAAAAAAGTTCACAAAGTTGTCTTGAATAACCAGCGATTAAAGTTGATGGAAATAGCAGGTAATGTGGGCATTTCAACGAAGGAGACATATTATATACTAACCGAAGATTTGGGGATGAGAAAGTTATCTGCGCGATGGGTGCCGCGACTGCTCACACAGAAGCAAAAGCTGACACGCAAAACAGTTTCGGAGGAGTGTTTGGACTTGTTTAAACGCAATCCAGTAGATTTTTTGCGATGATTTATTACAGTAGATGAGACGTGGATGCACCACTATACCCCAGAAACGAAGCAGCAATAGAAGCAATGGACTGCCAAAAGAGAACCTGCTCCGAAAAAGGCCACAACGGTTCCGTCGGCCGGAAAAGTTTTGGCCTCAGTTTTTTTTTTGGGATTCCAAGGGTATTCTTTTTGTGGATTATCTTAAAAAGGGTAAAACAATTAACGGGGCATACTATGCTATCCTACTTGCCTAGCTAAAGAAAAATTCAAGAAAAACGACCCGGATTAGCAAAGAAAAAATTCTGTTTCACCAGGATAATGCACCCTGCTACAAGTCAGTTGTTGCCATGGCAAAAATTAATGAATTGAGGTTTGAATTGGTACCCCATGCACCTACTCGCCGGACTTAGCCACCTCGGATTTTAGTTTATTTCCAAATTTGAAAAAATTTCATGCTGGAAAGAAGTACGAGTCCGATGAAGATGTGATTGCTGCCACAAACGACTATTTTGACCAGTTGGAAAAAAGGGCTTATAGGAATGGAATAAGAGCACTTGAATATAGGTGGACCAAGTGCATTGAACTTGACGGGGATTACGTTGAAAAATAAAATTACTGTTTACGCGATATTCTTTAGTTTTCTTGTCTAGGCCGGAGACTTTTCAATTTATCCTCGTATGTGTAGTATTATTTGTATTATGACAACACGATCATCATATGTGTCATCCTCGCTAGAAATATTATGCACCTGTGGTGGTACTAATCATGACTGGATGAGGTTATTTTGAGTTGGTTGTTTACATCTTATGTAAAGCTGCACATCAGGTTATAGTCAAGTTTTATGAAAATTATTATGTAAAGATCAGTAGGTATTCCTCATTCAAAAGTAATTCTCATTTCATTTCCTTTATCAAATAATTAAATAGAATAAAAATGACGGAGGGACCGTTTATAGAAATTATTATACAAAAGTTAATTGAAACCCTATTTTTATCTTTAAACAGTTAAAGAATAATTCATTCAAAAACCGTATACGCTAATAAAAATGCAGCTTTTATATGTACTTTATTGTACGTCGTATTATAGAATATCCCAGATAAGAATCCTCGGGGATACGTTAAAATAAGATCTAAAGCAAAAATATTCACAATATAACCGCAAAGACAATGCAATAATTCCAAATGGCTTACTGAGGACGCACTACAAAAACACTTAAAACCCTTCGTTAGATTAAATTCAAACATCACGCGCTCCAGCGAAAAACTTAAACGAGACTCTGAGGCTTTAGTCCTGGAAGTGGATACTGCACATTCGTGTTTCCAAGTTTAATTAAGCGAAAGAGGAAATTTCGCTGCAAACGCCCCCGCAATGATACGGAGCGCTAGACTTCGCGTACTCCGTCCGGGGAGGGGAAATCAATAAATGCCACCCTGGGCGGCAAACAAACTTTCAGGCACAAACTAACAACATGTGAAAGGTAAACTATCGATTTTAGTTATAAAAGTTCATTAGGCTCGAGGCAAATGACTAACCGCAGTTCTGAACCCATTACATTTTACTTGTGAAAATGATAAAAACAAGCGAGAAAGACGGAGCTACTTTATGTATATCTCTTTCTATTTAACGGTGGAAATATAACTGAAATTGATATTATAAGACTGAATAATTTGCATTTGTATTTAGCTGTTATTAATGAAGGCATAATGAACGTCAGAAAATGATATTCACGTAAATAAATATTTGATAATTACTTGGAGATTGCCCTCAACCGTTTCTGGAAAATAGCCAGAAGAGCACAGACGAAGCTTGTTTTTAACACTCAAAAGAATTTCTTCAATTACACATTAAAATGTATTTTAGTTTTCTTTTATGTTATATTTGAAGTACATAAGTAGGTACACATTAATATAATAAAAATGACTGAAAGAAAGACAATTTGAATGTTCAAAAAATAACTAGAAACTGCAAAAACATTGATGAAAACATCCACCCTGAATTCTTTGGGTTTAACATAACAATAAATACTTACTTATTATAGAAGCCTTGATGGCTCTCATAATTATTAAGGATCTGACTCTATTAACCCGAAGATCGCAGGTTCGATCCCCGGCCCTGGTCCTGAGATTTTTAACGCAGAAGACAACGTAAAAGAATAGCATCTTCCGGAAAGCATGTAAAGCAGTAAGTCCTATGTGGCAGGGACGAGTTGCACGTTAGAAATTTCTTAAAATATTTCCGAACTAGGCTAGATTCTAGTAGGCTACGAAATGATCAGATTGAAGCTACGAAGTTCAATGGAATAGCAACCAGAAGCTTCATCTATAAAACAGCAGCAAATAATAATATAAAAATCTAATAAAAATCAGTATAAGTTCAGTTTTGATGAAAATCAACATTGATCAGGAAGTGTCTCTAGAAGTAATGCAAAAATATGCATCGAAAAATATGCATGGAATGAAAAAAATTATAGTCAGTGAGTCGTAAATTGGACTTGGAATAAGAAAATATTGATTTGCCTATACATCCAAAAGGCTTTATCTTGAAAGTTGGAGATTTCTACAGTACCGACCAATCCCTCATGAATTACCAAAATTAGATTTCCTTTAGGACATTGGTGACATCTACCTCTCGTCTACAGTCAATGCCTGATACTTCCAAAACTGGCAATGTGATAATTTGGAAGCCCTATAATCTCTGATAGGACCGATATCGAATATAGAAAATATCGTTTCTACCAGTGAGTGGCCAGGCCCACTGGCCTAGACAAATGATTAATTTATCTATTAAAAACAAGAATAAGGCTCCAAAAATGATATTGTGGAAAGGCCCACTGAAACTCCGTTAACGTCATTGATTCCCGAACAGCATAGAAATATGACCTTCAAAATTCAAAATAAAATTTTTTCAAAAAAATTTTTTTCGTATTACAAAAGGACATCAAAATTCTTAAACTCCTGACCCTGTTTTGATATCTGTTCTTCATCTAAATCCTTCTCAAATAATTATATTTCGTCATGTCTAGTAACCTGTTTAAAGAATTAAGTATATACTATTATCAAGAGTCGTTAGGTATTAACCTCTCTAAGGCTTTGAAAAGCCCGATTTCACCAAAGTAGCACATCTTCATTCAATGAGCCCCTGAGAAGGTAATCAAAATTTATTTTTATTTTTCCATTACAGGACCCTACCAACTGACAATTCTTGTCTCGAAGAAAATGTTACTATTATTATTGACATAGGCAGCTACACATTTGAGCATGCACATAAAACAGGCATGGCGAGACCGCACGGAATGTCTCATTTTACGTCAGGATGTAGTCTGGACACTTCGAACTGTAAACGTATCAGGTATGTCGAGACTCGCCGTTGCTCCAGTCATGCGTAAGCCACGAACGAAAATGTCGGACGTAAATGTTGCACTGACACAGCCAGTATTATAGTTTTCACTTCAGGACCAAAACTGACCTTCAAATATCTGCTGAAACATGATCACACTAAGCATAAATTCTTTTTGATAGATCGACAAACAGTATTTGGCTTGGTCTGGTGAACAACTCAAAGCAGTTTGATGTACCTCGGAATATTTCAGACCAGCGTCCATTAGTATTTTCAGGCGATCTCAGACTGCCTCATTCTCGTATATGCTCAAATGTACATTGTGTATTCGGAATCTATTCTTGTTAACTCAAGATCAACTTTAATGGAATGAGAATGCTATTAAGTCGATTGCATAGTCAAACATGTTTCCAAAAGCTAACTTCTCATTATACTTTTTAACTACTTTAATCCTGTAGCAAGTTCTTGCTTGCTGTTGCTCTTACATAAGGATGTGTGTAGTCACTCACAAAGTAATGTCTCGAACTCAATTAATAAAAGCAGGTTTATAAAGGTTTTACGTTTCTTATCAGGTATTTCTATTTACCAACTAATTATTATTCTATTCCTATGTAACAGAATTTTTTGTAATTAGAGTCAGTATAATTATTCACTTATGGGTAATTAAAACACTACTTTTGTGAATGACTGTACATATAAAGAATCTTAAAACTGAAAGTATTTAAGACGCCTTAGATATTATATAAATTGTTTAGGTTTTGTTTGACATTTTCAAAATAGTTTCAATTTCTTGCAATTAGTATATGTCGTAATTATATTTAATTAAAACCAAATAACACTGTTGTTGAACAAACATATGTCAACAAATTGCACACCCAAGTCAACACGGTGTTTCCTAGCAACGATACGTATCGATCAAATTTCTACATTTACAAAACAAATGTTAAAGGCGGCAGTACGTAGGCGAATTTAAAGTTTACCATAATTACTAATAATATTAATTACTTCCATACTTTTTACAAATTAGAAAGAATGCTGCACGTATTTGTAAGAGTAGTATTAAAAATACAATATAGCTTCTGACAGATAAGAGGATCTGGAGAATTCATGCTGCATGCTGGTAATTATCAAAATTGTTTCAACAACGTGAGTTACAGTTGGGCGGGTAATAATTACTTTCCACCTGTTAAAATTATGGTTGTAAACCATTCAGCATGCGAAAAAAATATTTTTATGTTGCGATAATCATTATGAGTTTTTGTAATACACTTGTTTTCCTCGTTTTGGAGAAAAAAACATTATGAAATCATTTAACGCTGATATCCAGATATTCATTTATTAAACGAGATTAATGTGTATAGGAATGGCTGGGAGTGGCAAAGAAAATAAAATTTGTGAATCAGATACTGAGAAAAAAGGTAAGATGCGCTAAAAAAGATAAAGTAACAACCATTAAATAAAGAACTCAAATACTAGTAAATTAATAAATAAACAGACAAACCTAATATCTTATATAGTTTTAATTACGATATTTAGGTCGAGAATTTGGAAGGTTACTTAGACACCAAGCTTGTTTAATCCACATGCAGAAGCCATAACACTAAAGGTGACAATTATGTATAGTTATAGTATCAAAAGATCTCCAATCCCACTGTGTAGAGGATGTGTCGAAAGGAAGAAATCTACCACACCTTAAGTGAATGTCTTTCAAGGGTTTCTTGTTTCTTTGTTTGGTAAGTCTTCGTTCACAGAACTGATTATCAGAATAAAAGGCTTAACAAATCATAATAGACTCAGTTCATTCAAATAAAATAAAAAAATATTTTTGGCACATCAAAGGCCTTGATAACTGTTCTCGCTCCTGAGCCTATACGCCGCTGATTTCTTTGGTGACATTGGTGAAAATACCATTACCATATTAGAAAATATAGAAAATTATAATGTAAAGAAAGAAGAAGAAACGATAATCTACTTTTACAGCGTAATATACCACTTCTGTGATTGCGTTTTGCATCTACTTTAAAAAATGTAAACAAACGATAATCAAATTGATAAACGATAAAATGTACATAACAAACAATTATACCTATTGCCGCAATTAATTATTTCGATTTTCAATTTCTTCAGGCTTCGTCAATTTCATTTTAAACAATTTTTTGCTTAATTGAACCAGAACAATTTATGTTTGTAAAACAATGGAATGGACAAGCACTGATCAGATGTTTATCCATTCTGTTAACTTTTTTTTTTACTTTTCATGCTTAATACAGAACGTGATCTTGGGATTCTTAAGGACAGTTTACCATTCTGAAAAATTGTTTTATTAGGACACCACATGAGGTTTATCTAAAAATCAAAATAATCAATCGAAATATCGTCGTGCCATTAAAAAAAATATATTGGTGATTCCAGAATTTGGATATGCACAAAAAGATCTACAAAAAACAAAAACCAACGCCATGCGTAAAAGTGTTTTTCACATAAAATAATGACTTTAATGCATACTTTTCTATCACTCTGTATAATAAAGAATCGTGATGCAATTAAATGTATACTACGAAAAAGTAGTTATTCCTAATTGGTAGCGAAGTATAAAAGTAAATAAATGTGAATGACCATTATTCCAAATAAGCAAAATGGAGAACGAAGGAAACATTCAAAACAGGAAATTTCATTACTTTAAATTCCTGTATCAGAAATAATAGGATGATTTAATAAAATTGCCTCATATTCAAAAGCTTATTTTCCCTAATTACAACCTTTCCTTTAATATCGATGTGGAAAGAGGTAAAAAGAGAAAACTTCAATTATTATGATAGTATGTCTGAGCAATCTCTCTTCGCTTTTCTTGTTTTATACTAAGGAACACAATAGCAAGTAATAATAATGTTTTTTAATAAAGCTTAGAGGAGGAATAATTAATTGCATTTGTATAATAGTTCAATGATACAATCTATTCAACAAAAATGGTCTTCCTGTTCGTACGATTATTTTGGTTTGATCTTTGGATTCTAGCCTTGAAAAGGCGCCAATAGACATAAAAGAAAACAGCCACAACTGTACAAAATAAAATCTGATTCAATTTTTAAACTTTCAAAACAGGTATTACAAAACGATTCTACCACACAACTCTGCATGGTTGACCTTTCAGGTAATCGAAAAGTGCATGCTGATTCACACAGATTGCCTGACATGCATTTTTACCGCTTGCTATTATATACGCGACTTGTTGACCTAGTGTGGTCGCTTAGTTGGTCAGATTTATTTATAGGTCATCCGATATTATCTGTAGGCGGACAAGATACAGAAAACGAAGCGAACGTGCAACTTGCAGCAACGGCGAAAGGCTTGTAACCTCGACAAAACATGTCGGCAAATGGTGACCGTAATTTACACTTTAGTATAATGCTGTTTTGTGTCAAAAGTTTGTACAGTTTTATTATTTCACTTATTAAGGAATCTTCATGTTACAAAAAGAAAACTCTGAAAATCAACTAGTTCTGTCCCTTATAGATTTTTTTCATGCCAAATAGGTATAATGACTATTTAGCTGCAACTGGTCTAATATTAAAATAAATACTAAACACAAGGAAGTAATCTTATTCGACTTATTCAAACTTACACATACACCTTATGCAACATGGATCTACGACATCAAATAGGTATGTTTGTATTTATAACTCGCTTGATTCATTTTTCATTTGTGAGCCGTTGAAGTAAACATAGTATTATGTTTGAAGACAATGTGAATTAAATCATTTTGGTGAATTTAGAAAGTTTCATGTAAACAATCTTTGGAAAAAAGAAACTAGATATGACTTACTGTTCCATTCTGTCAGCTTATCTGTAGCAAATTCAACAACACATAAAGAAATCAAAATGAGAAATGCAGGTAGCTGACGTTCAACAAATTCTTGTCAACTGTTTACAAAATAAAGATTCACCTGAATTTAGGTCCTCTCAAGACCAAGAACATAATTCAGTAATCCAAAAGTATTAAGTACTTTCAACCTAACAATAATCCTTGGCAGTCTTCGAGGTAACGCACGTAAAAACCCTGAAACTAAAAGAAGCAAATTACACTTCAAAAGTAATAATAGGTACTACTAACAATACTTAGAAAACTTAATTATTACACATATTCGTAAGAAACAGATACGCCCTATAATTATTTAATATTAAAAAATAAATTTTAAAATGTTCCAAAAACACCAAAAGGGGCAATGATACTTTAAACAAAATAAAACCAGAAACAAAACAGTTTTCTTAAAGAAATGGAGGTAAGAAGAGGACGGTAGTCTAAATGGATCAGTCTGGGTGCTTTGAACTAATCCCAAGACAGAAAAAGAAAAGAGAAGATGGAACAGCGGAACTACAAATATTAATCATGTCACGTAATGCCCTGGTATGTTTGCTCAATTTCTCAATATGCTGATGAAAACTTACCAGTTTGAAAATAAGTCAGTCCAATGCTTATCTTCATATGGTAGATACCTGCATGGAGCTCTTTAATAAGATGATAAAGACATGTGTTTCTAATAAAAAGCAAACATCAAAGCCTCTAGATATTTCAGAAAATCTTCCTACTTGTTTAGTTTGTATAATAATACACAACTACTAATCACACAGTGTAACAAAAAAATCTGAAATGAAATGAGATCTTTCAATGAAAATCAGTAATATCTGACCAAGATAGTCAATTTCCCAAGAAATTCTGCTAGGTTCGGTCAAACAAGCGTTTTTTCTGAGCTCAAAGTTCATAATGTACATAATTTCTTTATATTGCTTCGAAATTTTTCATCTATAACTCGTGAACAATCCAGTATTGGTTGACCGTTTTTAGGATACAGTCAAGAGCTATTTTGTAGCTGATACTTTAAGGAATCCAAAGATAGAGATATTTTGCACAAGACCGTGACTACGGCCAAATACAACGACTCAAGAGGTGATCGAAATTCGACTTTCCGTGATATCTTAACGGAACAAGAATCGAAAAGCACCATTCACGTCAAAAAACTTCCATCTCACTAGCACGTTTCATTCCAGAGATGCTATGCCGGAAAACCACATCTCTCCCTAAATGTCCGGGTCGGAGTGAAAAAACACAAGAACTCTACCTACATCGATCTTGTTTAGACCGTACACATATTCGAACTTCGTTGCCATCGATGTATGTTTGCTATTTTTTGCCATCTTCCCAAAACGGCTACAATAGGCGATCGTCTTTTGTTTTTCATCGAAAAACTCTTGCATGGAAAACATTAATGACGCTTTCCTGTTTACAATTTCGCAAACGCGACTCGTTGATCTCTTTTCGTTATCGAGAAAAAAAACTTTTACACTTGAATTTGGGCTAAATCGGGAAAGATAAAAAACTCATTTTACTGGTTCTGTAGACATAGCTGTAAGTAGAATGAAGCGATCCCCTACTAACGGACGTCTATGGATCAAGATCTGATCAAGTATAAATAAGCAGATAGACTGATGGTCCCTAAAAACAGCGTCCCTGTCCCTGGCCACTAAATATTACGCGCTTGATCGCAGGAAAGTTTTGCCGCTTTTGATATTAGTATAATGTATATTGAGATCAATTCTGAAACCCAACGTGTAAGTATCTTGAATTGATATGTTTAGCAAAGTTATTCCTCTCGACCTGAGCTACAACTTTGCCGCAGCGCAGAACAAAATATCTCACAGTTCACCAATTATTGACAGAAAATCTCAAAAGGATGTGAAGAAATCGTGTAATTCACATTACGAACTTTAAGTTCAGAAAAGAAGATACTTATTTGACTTAACTTGGTGGAATTCCTTGGGAAATAGACTATTTTAATCAGATATTACCGATCTTTGTTGTTTTATTAGGAGAACTAGAATAAACAAACGCGAATCGTTAAAGAGAATAAAATAAATTAACCTTTAAATCATTTTTGTGGGACGTTGGAACCTGTGATAGATACACCAGTAGCATGCAAAGATAACTCAGACTAAACCGTTAATTGCAAAATATTCTTGATTTGACTGTATCACGACGTTTCCCAATCTATTAAGGAACGAGTGATCCATAAAATCTGTATCTGTTGGCCACAAACGAGAAAAATAGATAATTGAGTACGTCAAATTGTTGTAGTATGAAGCGATAAATATCAAGATTGTTGTATGGCAGGTTAAGTTTGCTGTCAGTTTGGCTTTCTGATAACATATTAATATGGATCTTTATTTAACTTGCCCTTTTATCTAACTTGCCCCACGTTGGGCGCCATTTTATAAATGTAATGATATAATAACTTCAATGTAATGATTTCCACAACATTTAATTATAGTCTTATTTCATGGGCCGAAATTGAATTTTATTTATCAAAATTTTAAATTAATGTCAAAAAATGTTTGTTAATTATAGGTTAATGGTTATGACATTAACTTGTGTCAATGATATTTGTCAGCTTCTATTATGAATGTCAAGATATGTTTGTCAAAAAAATTTATAAATTGATAATGATCAACTCATTCAAAGAATTTTTACATTTTTTTTATCTAACTATACTAACTACACAGTTTTATTATTTTAACTTTCTTCCTTTTTTTAGTAGTTAAGATTTTACTTTATTTTTTATTTTATTTCTAATTATACCACCTATAAACTTTAGTAGGTCCTCTTCCTCTTCTTGGGTATCCTTTGTTCACCTTTATAGCACTCAGTCTCGTCTTCTCACAATTTTGCACTTTGTATCTCATCCAATAATTGTTCACCACAGTGAAATTGGGAACGCGCACCAAGTCACTCTACTCATTGGTTTCCTTCCTCATTTTTCCATTTACTGTACTGATTCTTTCTTCATTTCCATTTGGTCTCTCTTTGTCGATGTTTTTTTTTGTTTTAGTCAATTAATGATAAATAAAAGTCCATTTATTTGGTGTACCTTATTTTATTTTATTTTTGATGTACTTTTCTTGTGATAACATGTCACATTGCACATAAACCGCAATAAACATGACAGAAACCATAAATACAACAAATCTTAAGAACCATTCACATAAAAACCTTAATAACCATACACATAAACATCTTAACAACCATATAAATAACGAATATTAATAACCATTTACAAAAATAATCTTAATGGTCCATATACATTTCTTTTTTATTATTACTTCTTTTCATTTTTTAAAAGAAAAGACTTATTTCACAATTCTCTATTTTTCATTTCTTTTATATCTATCAACAACCACACCTAGATACCCCTTTTTTCAAATTTTTCTTTTCCACAAACTTCCCTTTTTTCCTTTCCTTTTTTTATTATCTAGCCGCCCACTCTATACAACCTACTTTTCGTTATCTATTCCTAATCCCAAACCTACTGTACATGCACTTAATCATATTATATTCTTTGAATGATTAACTCTTTTTCTTTATTTTAAACCATATAGTTTTGAATATCATCACATTATGTAGCTTTCACTCAAGAAATTCACTTTCCAAATTTAGTAGCAGAACTAAATCATCGTAGTTCACAAAAAAAGTATAATTCAAATGCAGATTTACGCTATTCTGTCCATGGACAATCTAGAAGAAAAATTTTATGAAGCACTCGTTATAATAGCGGCATACTTGCAGTTGTGTTTAAAATTGACTTCCAGTTTTCTTAACCAATAGTTAGAAGGTGATAATTCAGAAGATTTCTTTTACTACTACATTGGTACTTGCTAAACTGGATTTCATTAAACTAAAAGGCCTTCATTTCGTTTTAGTCAAAGGTTGTTGAAGTAACGAGGGAGTCACTCATACCAATCTTTAAGAAAACTTCAGCTTGTTGCTTACTAGCCTCTTATCCCGGAAGAAGACTTTTCGCTTCTGTTCATACCAACCAAAAACTTTACAACTCGTTCACTACTGAGATTCTAGTTCAGTGATTATAAAACAGTGATAGTAAGGGATGGTTACGAATACAAGTTCAATACCAAATTTTCAGTAAAATATAACTAATCGGAACATTTTCCATTGATGAATGAGAAAAAGGTTTTGTTTTCAATACCTGTTGGCCTTTCTATTTCAAATAAAGTTGAGATGGTTGCAGACAAGAACCGTGTGTAACAATATTTTAATACTTTTTTAGTCAAAGCCACAGCAGCTGTTAAGATGACTCCAAAAAATGGGATGGTTCGAATTATCTGAGGAAAGTCAACAGCATTTCTGGTTTGAATATTCTAAAAGTTGATTTAATTTTATTGTCGTAGTCTGCTAGAAGTCAGATCTCGAGTAAATGTAAATTTCATCTTGATATCTTGAATAATACTCGAATAATTCAGCGTAGAACGATATAGGACATCCCATATATTACTAAAGTTTTACACAAACACTGGATACATTGTTATTCTACAATTTGTACTTTAATATCAACGCTTTAAATATAATTTATCCGAATTAAAAATGCAAAATTCGAGTAGGTAGGTACAATAGCAAGTCTGGTGTTGTATAGTTAGTAATTTAGTGTTATGCTGCAATATTCATTGAAAGTTCTGTTGTTAACGTGCCATTAAAAAATAGAATTTTGTGACTATGATCTTCAAAAATGTATATTTTGTATTTTCCTTGAGATGCGAAACATTTAAAATTAAAGATAAGCTTGAATGAGATTAAATAAAAAGAAAGGAAAACAAAAAACAAAATTAAATATGCTTTCAGTATTTACAATGTGTACACTTGCGTGAAATAATTTACCATCTCTGACCGAATAAAATCATACTTGTTGAATCTACAAGAAGACAATAGAAATTGCTACATCAGTAAAAGTCGACCCACAGTCTAAAATTCACTTGATGATAGAACAGAACAATAGTTAGCAATTACGCGGCTATTGTCTCTTGTTTAATAAGGAAAATCTAGAAGCGTACGCATTATTAAAATATTTGTAACTATGAATGCAATCGATGTGATGAAGTAGATTTCATAACAGTAGTACGGCTTCAGCTGATTAAAACAATAAAACCTTTTAATGCTACCTTCTCTGTCTTCAATTTTTTTACGTTCAACAAACCTATTTAACAAAGAAATGATACGATAAGACATTAGGAATGAAGATCGGGAGATAAACAAGAAATATAAGCTTCAAAATAAAGCAAATTACCCTAGTTTGAATAATTCCCCAATTTTACTATTTCTAGAACTTCAAACGATTTACACGAAAGAAAAATTGGAAAAAGGGAAGTTATTCTATGCTTTTATATCAATTAAGTAATTTCTATAATATTCCAAAGTTGTTGGTTTCACTACACGCACAGTTCTCATGAGACTTAATATAAGGTTTCTGTTATAATAACACAAAAGATTGATGTTTTCTGTACATGTATGAGAACCAAAATAAAATGTTTAGTTTTCAATTATCAATAAAGTTTATGGGTTAGCTATTAGTTTTAAGTAGATACGATCATCTTGAAATTACAATGAACTGGTTCACTTTTTAATGCAGGTCTTTGGACTTTTTTAAGAAGACACCTAACATTCGCATAATTAGATGTTAATAAACTGTACAGTTTTTTACTGTTTATCAAACTATCAAAACGACTGAAAGAAACCTTTTGGATACGTAATACTACCCTCTGCCTAAGTTGTATGATTAAATCTTTTCCATTCAGCGTCAGTGATGAACAACAATATACGTAACTTCTAACAGACACTAATAATTTTTTAACTTGTGATTTAGGCTATCTCATAGAGGAACAATATGGATTGTAATATACAACTCGAAGGAAGTACAAATTACCTTCTCAATTAACATAGTCTGCAAGGTTTTCTAACTTATAAAAGTGATTTTCGTAACTATCATCAAGATCTTTTTCATTCGGAACAATTATTATTATATGCCATCTGCCACCTTAGCCTTTATCCATATCTGATTCTGAGAATCTATTATATTATATACAACGTGAGTATAATTCATACTTTTTATTGGAAAGTACATATATCGGAAAATCCTGAAACAGCTCGATTTTCCATTATGAAAACGCACAGTAGTCATTTGTTTAGAAACAATGACGTGTTATCAATTTTTTTAAATGAAAATCTTCTAATATTCTTCGTGATTTTGATATTATTTTTGAGTAAAAATTAAAGAAGTTTTTAATTTCTGAAATACAAAAAAGTTTTTATAATGCCGTGTTTTATTTTGTTCATTTATTTTGTTTTTCATTGAAAGCTATATCACCTTTTAAGGGCACTCCACACGCTCCGTCTTGCCTTAACACTTGCCTGTACAGTGTCGTGTCTTAAGATAAGACGAAGCGTGTGGATGAGAAATCTTAATACTTGCTCGGAGCAAAGCGCGGCTTGACGGCATTCAGGATCTGCTTGAAATTTTTGATGCGTTGCATAAAGTATGCGAGCAAGTCTGAACGTGTGTATGGAATGACCAACTTTGAGCTCAGTTTTAACATTATTTTGCAGCGATCGGAAGTGAATATTATTGTTATCATGGCCGATTAAAGGCATTATTCTCACGAATTTCTTTCCGAATTTATTGAAATCTACAGAGATAACCTGTGTCTGCGGTTTAAGTTCATTTAGTAAGTTTGTGTAAAAGAGCTCAGCTTGTTTCAGCAACCACGATTTCGACCACTTAGATCTTGGTTTGCGTTTTTTCTTTAGAGCTAGCGCTAATCCAACAGCAATTAATTCAATGTCCGACATGGTGTAATTTCGCTAAACACTTTTAGAAAACTGAGAAAAAGTCTTAAGTTAAGCCGGTGCGTGTGTGCATTTCAAGCCTACAGTTTTACATTGAGAGTTGCCTGTCGAGCCAAGTGTTAAGGCAACACGGAGCGTGTGGAGCGCCCTTTAGACAATAAAAAGGTCTATCAAAATCACGCAAGAAACCAGAGGATTTCCATTTAAAAAAATTGACGATTACGCCATTGCTTCGAAACAAATAACTGCTGGAAGGTGATTGCTATATTAAGATGTGCATTTTCATAATAGAAAATCCACCTGTTTCAGGGTTTTCCGATATACTTGGCCATAAAAAAATTTTTGCTTTACCTTCGTTTATTAGTGTTTGGCTGCACTCGCCTTATCGAGCGTCATGCTCGAACGTTGGTGGGGTAGCAACCTTTGAGGACAGGCGACAGGTGAACACTCTCGATACAGAACACCACGAAACACAGTCGCGGGCCAGAACACGAGGCTAGATCATTATCAATAAACAATCATTAAAGCTTACAGTGAGTTTTATTATCAGCTTGAGTTAAAAGCAACTCAAGACACAACAATTAGGTTTTGCCATTCCAACTTTGAATTGTTTTCAATTAACTCAAAAATGTTGCCAAAGCAAATGACCCATTAGAATTCACACGCATAGGATAAGCATTCGTGTTCATAAAATTTTCATGTTCGGAAGTGTTTCCTTGCTGTTTCTCAACTTAAAAAGCAAAATTTATTATGAACGTTATTTATCTTTTACTTTGTTACGCTATGTGGTACTACATCAGCATAGAAGAAACTCAACAAAAATTGCTATTTGGATATGGTTTCAAAATAATCCCAAGAAAAACACAAGTTTTAGATTTTCTTATTTTTGACCATAACTTCCTTATTACTAGAATTATTTTAAATAAAAAAAAGTCACGTCACAAGAAAATTTGGATAGGTGTGAGATGTTTGAGACAATAGCAAGTTAATAAAAAGGACTTATGGTCAAAAAGGATAGTTCAGGATTCTCGTTTCTTTGAAAGTAAATAAAAGCCTAGCTGTGTTTTATATCGTTACTGATTTTTTATAATATGGAAATTTGCCCTCTTCTAACCGACCATGTATCTCTTTAGATGCGAATATGCAAATTAAACAAAAATAGGAATTTCGCTGATGAAACGCAAGTTGGTGAAATGAGGATGGTGGCTTCAGATCTTATTACAAATAGAAAAAGTAATTAACTGGGAAAAAGAATTCATACCAGAAAAATAGGTAGAAGATTAATTTTTTAAGAAACTGTTTGGTACTGCTGAACACCTGTGATTTAAAAAGTTTCCTCAAGTTAGCAAAATTAGTACCTCAGAATTTATTAGACATTCAAAAACAAAGCTGTGATTGTTCACCAAATAAGGATATCAAAAATTGGAAAGATTCTATAAGGTGCCTCTAACATGCTCGGACGTAGTTTAACCTTGCAGATTCCTTGGATGAAAATAAATTGACCTAACTTAACTAATACCAAAATCTTAAATAGAATTTATAAAAATAGAAATCATCGATCGCTTTTGATTATTTCTGATATGACACTCTTCAAGAGATGATTTTGGTCATTATCAGAAAGCCGTAAGTATATGAAACATGGACGTCACGTCACACATTTGGCAATAATTCTTTGGCACGAAAGCTGAGAATTCTCAATGTTTTTCCAGAAAGATACATTTTCTCCATCTTTGTAATTTTTTATATCTGTTAAGAGTTTGGTATAAAAAAAAAATAAATCTGACTTGATGGTAACTATAACCATAAGATGCAGGAGAAAAGATAACTTCTATGAAAAAATATGTACAGAAGATAAAAAAGTTATTTTTATCCAATTCAGAAACGTTTCCTTACTTTTGCTCTAACCAAGCAGAATTAAGTGACAAAGAATTGTCTTACAGAGTTCTTTTCCTAAGATTTTATATCTATGTATCAAAAGAATCACATGTAAGTAGTAATCTACTAAAGTGTATTAAAAAAATTATATTTTTGTGCAAAATCTTTTCGCCGACAGTGTACATCTAGTAAATCTTGGCTTAACATATGGTATCCTCAATAGGGAAAGTACTTATTAAATATTTTGTTTAATTTTTCATTTATTAAAAGCATTCTACGAATTTTAAATATTCATTGTATAATTCCTGACTTCTTTATCTCTTTATAGAATAATTGTGGAAATAATCAACAAACTAGGGAGAAACAATACAAATCAAAACGGTAATTACGGGCACTAAATAATTTTATAAACGTATGTGCTCTTTGCAGCCAAAGCAATCACCGCTTCTTGATCACATTAGTAACAAAATAATACAATAATAAAATATTTTATTGAGGTGTAGGTAGAGGCCGAAGAATCGAATAAAGAAATCATACGCAGTGATTTTCTCTATATATATCTATTCATTTAGATATCTAAAGCACGTATTAATTAACGAAATAAAAAGGAAATAGAAATAAATTAAATTAAACTCACAATACACTAAGGTAAAATTAGTGTGTCTTGTATTTTATGGTACATCGAAATTAATCAAACCTAGTATCGAAATTGAAAACGATGTTGCAATCTGTATCGAAAATTGAACATGACTAGAAACAAAAACTGGAACGTATTCGCTTGCAAATTAAATTGGAATGGTTTTTTTAATCTTAAAGAATATTCAGTTTTTACGCTGTTACAACAAAACAAAAAATGTTTATCTTATAGAGTTGTTGATTCTTTCTTATTATTCTTTTATTTATTTTGTTTTGTTTGTTTAAATTCTATGTTATGTTCAGGTTATTTTCTTTTCATTATTTTGTCTACAGTATGTATCTTGGTTCAATTTTAAGTACTTATATGCAGTTCTGAAGATATTTATTTTTTTTATCCTCTTAATGTTATTAAAAATCTATGATTGATAGAATAATAACTGAAAGTATTGTCTTTAAAAAGAAACCATCCCAATATGTTCTAATTCTTAGACAGGATGTCCCATTTTCGATCTATGTATGGAATTCCTTGGTTATTATTAAAAATAGAGCGATAGAATTTGCACCGTACCGTCTCAACCTTTCAAGATAAATCTATTGGTAAATATACAATTTGGCGATCTTTTGTTTTTCTGTCATAAGAAAAAATTCAAATTTCTCATTTTCTAGAAAGTTCTGTCATATTTCATGCTGAAATAACGCGAACTGTTTGTTACTATCATGCATTTATGATGATAACTAAATAATACAAGTTATTTTCTCCGCCACTAATAGTTTTCTAATTAATACAAAATTCATCTTTTTACAGTAAGTAACTATCATGAAGTCGTGAATGGCTTAGCAAGTTTAATGTATTTATATTTTCTTAATGCCAAGGAATTATGAAATTTTTCAAAGATTTTAAGATAACTATAGTAGTGGCTTCATTTGAATGTTAACAGGAAATACTGAATACTTATTAATCTATCTATTATAATACTTACTATATCAAAAACTAGCAACGTTATAAAACTGTAATGATCAAAGTGTTCAAGAATTTTTCTATTTCCTTTTTACAATTTCCTTGTTTATACCACCAACAAATAATTTCTAAGTATAAAATAACAATCTTTTAATTCCTCCTTTTTTAATTAACAATTCTCTTACTACAACATTTTAATTAAGCATTAATTTGGAAATTACATTATCATTTTCTCCGATGATTATGCTGTTATGGTCTTCATTCTATCTCTTGACTTACTTAAAACGATTGCTTGGTGCTATAAGAATTTAAATTTACGTTTCAAATATTAAAAGACAATTGTTTGTTTTTATTAATAGTTGATGATGTAACAAGTAAATAAATTAATGAATCACCGACTTGTGATTTGGCAAAAACCATAATTAAGTAACGCCTAATTACAATAAATCTATTTTAAACTAAATGAAGACAATAATAAATAAGTTAAGTACTCCTAACAAGTATGATAATAAAATTTAATTATACATACATACGATATCTTAAATTACTTTTGCTTATATGGGAGAAGTACTTGGTGGATATTTTTAAACTTCTGTTGTACTATTTTGCAACATAGCATGCAATGTACAACAAACAGAAGGAAATATTTCCAAATTGGAATGATAATACTAATAAATAATAATAATAATAAAACAAATAAAACCCGTGCAAGGCGTGTTCTATTCTATTTTACAGATAAATCTTACGGCCGCGCCAAAAATAATAAAACTATATATAACTAGCAATCCGGAAATGTGCCGTGTTCAAACTACGTGTGCATCGTTTTCGAGTAAAACTAAATTTTTCAAAATATTCTACTCATTATTTAACGGAAAGATGAAATTCTTCGTGTGATTGCAACATAAGGTGTTTACTCTTGATAGATCTTGTTTGCACGAATATTTTCTTCTAAAGAGCAAATCACTATCAGTTTTGACATCTAATATTCAATTTAGAAAACAGTTGCTCGCATTTTTATCGTGGAATGTGTCGTTTCAAGTAAAATTTCTTCTTAGAAGTATTTCAAGGAAACGTAGCTCTCTAAAACGATTTAAAATGTAAACTTCACTGGCATTTCAGTAAGAAATTTACGCAGATTACACATTTCAACATTGAACAAGTTATTGTTTTGGAATCAATTTTTCCAGATCTACAGGTTGGGTGGAAATGTTACTTCAGTGAAGAACATATTGTAACGCGCCACCCCTAGAATATTCTAGAAAAAGTCCCGAACAGTCTCGAACAAGCTGGTCGAATGTGCCGGAGAAATCTTGAACTATCGAGACTCTTCCACCGTTGAATGTTACAGAAGGAACGCGAACTTTCTGGGTTCATCAAGAACCACGCGGAAACGAATATAAGGCGGCGTTGACCGAGCAGAAGGCAGTTCTAAAGTCAATCAGCTAGTAGTTACGAACGAAATAAATGTTAAATAGTGATAAATAAATTCTTCTGTGCATAAATAAATAAATAAGTTAGTGTAAATAAATACTGAAAATAAATTGTAATAAACTAAGTAAAAATAAATATTATTAAATATAAATAAACGTTTTATATAAAAAGAACATTACATATGTTTCACCAGAGATCTTCCATGTAACGTACACAACCGTATTTACCTATAGTATAGGTAACTTTCCATTTTCCATTTACTGGATAAAATGACCAAAGTAGAGTTATTAAAACCATATCGTCTATTTCGACTTCTAAGAAGTCTCTGATTCATTGAGTACACCTTGGCAAGAGTATTGCCTACCATCCACAACATAAGATTCGACGTTTTATCATCTTTGAAGATATAGTTACTACATATTATCATGTGTCTGTATGAAACTGAAAACCGAAAATTTCTAGCTTTAACTAATTAAAAATTATATTTAGATTTTAGTTTCTTTTATTTGAACAAAAGGTATGAGAATGAGGAGTAAAACACAAAAATACAATTGCACCCTACCACATTGCATTGTCAGCTAGGTCTTTGCATTCAACCGTATAGTCTGTTCATTAATTTAACGTTAAAATCCTTATGTAACTCACCAGCATCTTAGAATATTCCTTTGTTGTATGAGCTCTGTAATCTTTTTATGTAGTTTAACATTGAGATTCAGATACAATAAAAATATGATCAGTCCGGATCAGTCTGAACATTACGAAAGAGTTTTTCTTTTTATCAGTTTTGGTCTTTGCCTTTCTGTTAGGTTTTTGAAGATTGAGATGCCTTGGAATGAGGTAGTACAAGATCCACGCTTCATTTGTCAATTAAACTCTGTCTTGGAGATACTAATCTTTTGGCCCATCCCATATTCCAAGCTCATTTACTGTATAACTTTCTGGCAGGCTGTATTTTTCTAGTTTGTTTATGGGTCGAAAAGTAATAAACAGTGTCGTGGGATAATAATGAAGAAATCTAGTACTTCAGAAAACAAATATACAGGATGTTCCAGCATTCTGTTATCCCTACGTTCTAAAATTATTTCCAACCACTACATTTAGAGACTTTGGCAAAAGAGTTATATTTTTTAACAGAACATCCTACATATCTTGGTATTCTACTACCTTCTTTTTTACAATAACATGCACTACACGGTTTTAAACTTAACCGTTTGGAAGTTATTCAATTGCTCTTTGAAGAGTCTGCTGAAAACTCATCGATTTACTCTGGTTCAAATCAGTCAAAATTATACTTAGAAAACTTGTTTTTTAAGTTGCAGCAAGAAATGCGTTTAAGCAGTACTATAAAAGTGATTTTAGGAGGTCAAGTTAGTCGTGCTTACAACTTTCCCCAGTAGGACTTTTTGATATCATCTTAAACAATGATGCCATAGATCACTGAAAGTCTTTACGATATGAAAATTGTAAGTAAAAAAACCTGATTTGATAAATAATCTTATACCTTACTTCTTGGGTTTCTAATCGGTATAAACAGTATTAGACCAAACAAATGTAAAATTCAAGGTGGTCAAAAAATATACACCTTGAAAACTTTTCCAATACTTTTTATATACGATATGTAGGACATCTTCAACTGGAAGATTTTTAGAAAGAACACAACAACGAAAAACCTTCAGAAAATTAATCAGTAAACATATAAATAAATCTGTTGCAGTTCTTTTATAATTAACTATTCTTCCTTTAATCACAGTATCTTTTCCTATTTGAAAATCTGCATTCTTTTTTATTTATATAAATATTCGTATTACTACAATGAAATATAATAGATTCATTAACTAACAACACATTGTTCCGGATATTATTCATAGTTAACAAAGAAAATGGTTTTTCATCAGTTTCCAAAGGACAGGATGCTACAAGGATGAGCCAAGGTCAAACAACTTTTTGTTAATTAATCTTATAGAAAAAACAACAAGATGACGTCATGCACCTGTACCTATTGTAAAACAGGGACTATCTAATATGGTAATAGCACGTGTAGCGCACACAAAACACATCTTGGCGGTTGTAGAAGTATGCGGATATTAATAGCAATGGCCTCGTTTACAAGATACCGTGATCTGATTTTCAGAGAACGAGTTATATTTACGCACCTGCTGTAACATCCAACAAAATGTTTTTGAATTGCTAAATGTACCACACCAAGAATAGAGAGGTTAAAAAAACCGAATTCGAAATGCGCGAACTCATTTTTATACAAAATTGTATTAACTCTTTTCTGCTATCTTCTTTAATAAAATTACAGTGATTTGGATATAAATAGAAAATATGTAAACAAACCATTAAACTGATGAAGAAGGTTCCTTTATAGAACGAAATGGAATTTCGTAATGTTATACTGACCTACAAAATTTGAACCCCTCTAATTCGGCTTCCCTAAATACATATTCCCTGGGGTAAAATTCAAGGGGGAAAAGAAAAACTAATCGATAGTAACAAAATTTCTGACCCGTAAATAATTCAATTACAACATTCTTCTACATCTAAAACACTGAACTGCTGGCGGTATTTTATTTAAGTTAAAAAGAGGCATAAAGTTTTCTTTTATTAATCGTTTCCCTTTAAAAAAAGACTAACGTGAATATACTGAGACATACGTACATTTAATATCTGAATTTAACTGTTATTTTACATGGTCAGTAAATACTCATAATGAGCAATAATAGATGATAATTATTGCGTACGTTTTCCATTATGGAGGTACGCATTTATGCAGAATTCAGATTATCGTGCGAAACCCCTCAATTAACTCTGAGTACTGACATTGTACCAAATCCCAGTTTATGAATTTCTCCGTGTAATATTCCGGATTTTGGAGGTCATCAAAAGCAACAAACATTGCGTGTTAAAAATTGACCGTTTTATGACCCACAATTGCTTACCTGTAGCAATTAAATACTTTGTAGCATACAATTGTTTTCATTTTTTCCTTTCATTTTAAAACGTTGCAATTTAAAATTTTCTTGCAGTTTTTACTGACAAAGTTGCAATTTATTCCGTGTTGTTTTACTTCAAATTACGTTTTACAACTTGAATATACATATATCATCTTGTGGGATGTACATAACTAATTCAAATTTCAATTGTATGATGGGAATTCAGATAAAACTATAATTAGATTTATTGAGAATTTGTGTGTTTCATATTCTAGTTTCCTTTTTAAGATTAAAAAAATATATAAAAACCGTTATTACACATCAACATTTCGTCATATCACATGTAATATATGTTAATGTTACCGACAAAAAATTTAGTTCCTACGCAGTTTATGAATTTCTGCGTTTGATTACATTTTACTAGGAACAAGAAAAAAAATGGAAAACATTTGTTTCTGGTAACTTTTTACTACAATTATAGGATATAATTAATGATTCAAGTTTCAACTTCCTACATCGATGCACCACATTTACAAAAACGATTTTTTTAAATCATACTGTCATCGACAACTTCATCTAGATTAACTATACAGTGTGTCCAGTTTAAAATGACCTACATGGGGATATTGGAAACGGTAATAGATACAAGGTTGATTAAATGGGGAAAAAGTTTCGTATTTATATGCCAATGAATAATAATCCATGGTTACATTAACAAATATCTGCCCCGTTTCAAAGGTACAGGGCGAAAACCAAAAGTGCTTTTTTTAAAATCCTGATTTATTTATTTGTTATTAGAGATAAATGTACAATATTTTCAGAAACTAAATAGCGACTAATGAGGATTTCAAAAACGACTTCAAAAAAATGCTAGGCCTTCTAGATTTCACGTACTCGTATCCAACTTTTGTTTTTCTTAGGGTGCCGTATTGGATTTTTACATTTTTGAAATCGTCATAAAAAGAGCTTTTCAACCATGTACAATATGACTATGTTTAAAGAAGAGAAAGTACAAGAAAATACAAAATTAGGATTTAACCACGGTAGACCTTGAGGTTTCCAAATAATAATTTGCAAAAAAACGAGTGAAAATACTGATTAAATTAATTCTAGTTAATATTAATCTAAATGTTCAAATAAACCTCCATTCTTCCGTATGCACCTTCTACACCGATTCAAAACTGCTTCAGTCTTAGCATCAACGGAGTAATTCTGTTTACTGTTTCAATGACTGCCTGTTGTAAGACATCCGCTGTTTTCTATTGTCGTGAATAAACATGAATTTTTAGATAACCCCATACAAAAAACTCAAGAGGCGTAATATCTGGTGACCTTGCGGGCCATCTTATTGGTCCCCGATTTCCAATCCAATGGTCAGAATATTCATCATTTAAAAAATTCGTAATTATTTGAGCATTGCGTGCAGGTACCTCATCTTGCTGTAAAAGCATGTTTTGAAGGGTTGCAAGGGGAAGCTCTATGAGACGATCTGCTACATTTGTTTGTGAAAGGTGAAGATATCTTTCAGAATTAAAGTTTTCATTGAAGAAACACGGCCCAACGATGTGACTGCCAATTCTACCTATCCAGACATTAAATCCCTATCCAATCTGCTGTCTCACTCACTCACCCATTTGTTTGCAAATTATTATTTGGAAACCTCAAGGTCTACTGTGGTTAAATCCTAATTTTGTATTTTCTTGTACTTTCTTTTCTTTAAACATAGTCATATTGTACATGGTTGAAAAGCTCTTTTTATGACGATTTCAAAAATGTGAAAATCCAATATGGCACCCTAAGAAAAACAAAAGTTGGATACGAGTACGTGAAATCTAGAAGGCCTAGCATTTTTTTGAAGTCGTTTTTGAAATCCTCATTAGTCGCTATTTAGTTTCTGAAAATATTGTACATTTATATCTAATAACAAATAAATAAATCAGGATTTTAAAAAATGCACTTTTTTTGTTTTCGCCCTGTACCTTTGAAACGGGGCAGATATTTGTTAATGTAACCATGGATTATTATTCATTGGCATATAAATACGAAACTTTTTCCCCATATAATCAACCTTGTATCTATTACCGTTTCCAATATCCCCATGTACGTCATTTTAAACTGGACACACTGTATATAGAGTGTCCTTAAATAAATGACAATATTTATAGAGCAGGTTCCTGAGTCAAATCATAATCTAAAAACTAATGCCCTAAAATGCACAGCTTTCTAGATAAAGGGTGTCGAAGTTAAGCATCCCATAATACTTGCCGACGCCGTGCCGGTAGCGCAAATATTAAATTAAGTTCTATAACAAAAACAAACTAGTTTTTAAAGGTATGACTTTTTGATAAAGTTCTGACAACAAAAATCTACTTTACTCGAAAATAACGCATCCTACAAAAAGAAATGCAACAAGAGTTGGGTTAAACTGATCTATTTTTCCAGTAACTTAAGATGTTTTTCCCACTAAAGGCAATAACCAATTTAGAAATTTGTAAAATAGTAGACCCAAATTATTCTAGAGATATCGAAAAATAACGAAAATTTAAATGAAATTCTGGATATCCTATAGCTTGGAAACTACACTTTAGGACGTAAGTCCATACAGAAACTAGACTTAATTCTGACTAAGCAATGTGTAATATGAGTACTTTCTTTTATTTTAAAGATACCCTGTATAGAAACTTCACGAACTAGTGACCGAAAACACACAGTAGTCACCTCGACTATTGTTAACAAAATGAAAAAAGAACTATAAGTGGTAGATTGTTACGTCACTACAAAAGACTACAACAGACTACGAGTAGACATATCAATAGTTAAAACGAATAAGATTTCATGTATACTACAGTGTGTGATTATATGTAATATTCCTATGCCCAACTGACATTAGTATACCAGAGAAAAGATTCAGATTTTAGCTATGAAAACTGACATCGATCGATATATAGGTGTTCACAGCCGCACCGAAGAACTTACAGGGTAGATTCGTCACAATGAGACAAACATTTCTTAATGGGATTTCATTTTCGTCTCGTTTGGAAGCTATCAATCTTTCAAGTCCAGCAAAAAATATTTGTAGGTGCCCAAATTTTGGTTTATAGAGGCGTTGTTTGCAAAAACATCAATAATTCTAATAGCAAAAGTTGTCCAGAAGAATTTTCTGTATAGTTCAAGACTATTCTGCGTTGTATAGGATGTTTCAAAATTAAGTGTCAGTCCACTTCAAGATTTCTTTATACATGATAGAACACCCGTGTATGCATTTGCTGATTACAACATTATAGCACAATAGATTGCTAAACCTGTTATTTTCAACGTTATTCAACTGCCGCCAGTTTAATCGTATTATAAAACATTAATTTAATGCTATTTCAAGCGTATTTTTCATTACTTCCCACAAGAAATTATATCCATATATATATATATATATATATATATATATATATATATATATATAAATGAAGAAATGAACAATAACAGTATCTTTCGATTTATAGTAGTATTTATACAGCTTTTTGTATTTTCATTTTCGTACAAGCTTACGTTTGATTGCGTTATTAGGTTTTTGCAAAAATTGTAATCATTTTGAATTTCTAAGTCTAGCCTGAGCCCGAACAGAGAATGCAATTACGTAATACGGTATATATTGTATTCTGCATAAAGAATAGAGTGCGCTAGTAAAGAAAGCATCTTTAACCCTGAAAACTCTTCCTGCACACGTCAATGAAAGTACTATTAACTAGTATTTTTATTTACTATGGCATGAAGGTTATATTACAGGAGTTATGCGGATCTTAAAAAAGATATTTGTTTCATGTTATATAAGGAATTGCAGGATAAACTTTATCGCAAATTTACTTTAGTGTTAGGAATTCCAAACTAATAGTTAAATAAAAAAAAAGTTGGATGAAGAGCAAGTATTAGGAATGTAGGGAAATAATAGTTCTGTATTGTGATAAAGAATGTTTATCAGTGCAAAAATATGTTTAACGAATCTTATAGTCAACGCTACATAACTTGCATTGCTCTCTATATTTAAATTATTAAGAAATACTGAGCTTAACAGCACGAAGAAGCTATTTCATTTATCGGAAATAAAAAATTATAAATTATCAATTACAAAAAATGAGTGTTATCTGCGTTATGGCATTTAATTTAATAAGACGTGATGATATATGAATAAATTAAGATCAAAGCAGAATAGGGTAAGCTGTAGTAATCTCAACAGTCTATAATCATAATATCATCATGAAAAGCAATTATGTTAAATAAATGCATATTAACATTTATGTAAATTCGTAAAACAATATTTCGGAATAAATAAAAATATTAATCCCTAAAAACAAAGCGTAAGCAAAATCTCCTCATAAAAGTGAATAACCTGCATGTGACCAAAATAATTAATCCATTTTCAGATCAAATTAATAAGTCAATTAATTCAAAATAAATTAATTGATCACTATTCTTTTTACAATAAAAATTACAATGCCAAGGCATACCAAATCATTACATATAATATATTGACGATCCTTCAAAATAAAGCAACTCATCCTCATGTTTGATTTCAAGTGAGATGATAAGTGAGCAATCATTACAATTCCATTAATTAACATTCAAACAACACGCACATAACTACATTATGAATATTCAAATCACAAAACAATAAGCAGAAATGAACTTGGAGCAACAAACATAAACTAAGGGAAAATGATTGCAGAATTTACTTTACAATAAGTCGTAGATTTTTAACACGACATGTAGGTATGAAATTTTCTTGGAAATTTTTAAATCCTGGAGTCTTTGGATTTTCAGAAATCTTTTGTTATTGAGAGCTTTGAGTCCTTTATGTTACATCATTCTTAAATTCTTCAATTTGGAATCTTTAAATTTTCTGATTTTTAATTATAATTCTACGACTTTTCCTTTATAAAAATAGTTCTTTTGGGATCTTGAAAGCCAAGAAGTAGACGGTCGCACATAGGGGTATTTGTAATGAAACGTTGACCAAAATTATTTTTTTGCTGTTAAATTACTTAAAATGCTTTCATCCACTTGAATATAATGTTTAAAAAAAATAAAACTATTTTTCTATAATTAGACACATACAGTAGGTATGTCCGAAAAGTATGGAATATCCTACATATCTTAGTAAATGTGCATTTTATGGAAAAATGTTTCGTATAAAAGTTGTTTAGTGTTTCGTTTTACATTACAGGGTAATACCAAATAATTATTTTTAAAAAAACAAAAGCTCAACGAATAACGCTTTAATTTTTTTAATAAGAAGGTATTCCTTTATTGTACTCATTTGATAGAGAATGTTTTTCTCTTTTCAATGATGTAAAACTTTGATACACTTGCATAAGTAAATTTTGATTAAAACGCAAAAAATTGTTTGAAGGTTTATTTCATTATTCATCTGTTACGAATTGAAAATTTTGTATAACTACACTCTACAGTTCATAGTAGATGTTCAGAGTGTGCACCATTCATAGCTTAGCAATGCTAAAGTCGTCTTTCAAATTCGTTTATTCCATTTTGAATCGTTTCTGGTGTGATAGCTCTATGTAATCTATGTTCTTATACGGTCTTTTAGAGTTTTAATATCTTCCGGCATAGCGACATAAATTTTACTTTTGAGATGGCCCCGCAGAAAAAAATAAAGTGGACTTAAATCATTAGAGCGAGCTGGTCATTCTACTGCACCTCTTCTGCCTAACTGTCGGACATTAATTCCGAAATCTTCTGTTATGGGGTACATCTGGATCTAGTTCATTAGGAAATAGAACAGCCAAAGCAGGAACTACATATGTAACATCTCATGGTAGATATCGTTTGAAGCATTTGCATATTTTACCATCTACCATTGCAAATAACATGTTATGATTAATGTTAAAGTTGCGGTCTGTTAAGGTGACACTAGTTTTTTCCAAGGAATTAATTTTAGTTTTTATATACTGAGTTTCTGTTTTTATTAAATCTGTTGACTCTTTGGCAAATACTATACGGATAGGTCGACAATATCGCGGCGATGAACGTGTGGTGTTTTGCCAGACCGTTTTTTTTCTAATCCACATGTTAATCACAGTGGCACACATAAATAATAAGTCTTGCAAATTTACCTCTGTACATGTTTCGGTAATATGGTAAGACTCAGGATTTGGATAACAATTTTTCTTTTCTCTTTGCAAAATTGTGTAGCATGGATAAGTCTTTTTATCATAGTGCTTCACAATTTCGTACTGCATACGTGTAAAATTTGCCTTTACAAACATCGAAAGGGCTTGTAATGATGTCATTTATGTTGTTCGAGTGTTACTCGAATAAGCCTTTCTATATTTAGTTGCTCGTTTGGGAGATTTAGTCATGTCTTGCACAACTTTAGAAGCGTCTGTTCTTCCTTCAGCTCTTAACTACATTTGAGCAGCATAAGTTAACTCTTCATTGCCTGCATTAATGCGAAGATGTCAGTCTTCCGCCTTTTGTTTCGTTCACTTGATTCCTTAAAACTCTTTTTTGGACGTTCTAGTTCTTGTCGACTCCGCTGTATTTTAAAAGTGCCTCGTAGCCAACTCTTATTTTTTTCAAGAATAATTCTTTTCTGTAATGCGAAGAAACCCATCTACGCATTCTTGAACTCTTTCTTGTACTCGGAAGTATATTTTTCGCATTTTGCCAAAAAATTTTCGGCTTATTCTAGCTTGCCATTGATATCACTTTTATTAGATTCTTGCATTATATCAAAGAAACACTGCCGAGTCATTATTTTGACTGCTGAAAGTCCTAGAATAAATAGAAAACCAACAAAATGATGCAGATCGAAATTAACGATTTTGGGGGTACATTTATATTAAAGCTAATAACTCAGTGATTTGGATCAAGTTGGAACTAATTTTAATGTTGAGTGAAATTACAATGTCTGGTCTTTATCGTAAAACGAAAAACAACACCGGGAAATACCCAAAAGTATAACAAAACCTATCAAAAAGTTTGATGCCATATGAAAAAAAGCACAATTCTTTGCATTATCTTTTAAAATCGTTATAAAATTTATAAATTAATTGCAACAACTATAATATATGCTGAAATATATTATACATATCTGCATCAGATTCCTGCACAATACACAAATTTATAATGTTACGCTTAAAAAGAAAATTCTAATTTCAAAATATAGGTATTGCGACACATAAACTCAAGGGTTTGGTTGCAACTACATAAACAGTCGACTTTGGGCTTATTTAACGGGTACTGCAAGTGCGATAAGAAGGCGGTTTTGCTAGTGAAAATATTCCTTAACACCTTAAGATTCATATGAGACATTTTTTTGCCGCAGCAATATTTTACAGTTTGACCTTTTGGCCAACTTTTGCCTGTAAATACGAATTCTGGACACACTGTACAGAGTAAACCACTTATATAACACTTTCCTCTTTTGAAAGGTAATTTTCTAACTTAATTTAGTTTTGCCCGTAAAGGTTACTACAATATTATTATATAACACCCACACTTTGTATTTTCAAGTGGTTTTCGTTGTTAAATGAATTTCAAAGGAGTTAACTAATATAATTTGAACAAACGGCCTTGAATGTCCAGATAACATACTAAAGAGGAAAGGCTTAATTATAATGGTCAAAGTTTTGAACACTCCTAAACACAGTTTCAAGTGGAAATTCATGCCGAAATGTTTCACTCAAACATTCATGTGCTGTTTTAACGAAAAACAAAACGAAATAATTTTTCGCATGGATCTGTAGCAAAAAGGCTTGAAAGGTAAAATCGAATATATGGGTATATTTTAGATGTTTGATGGGTACTGCTATTATTTTCTTTTGGAAAGATTTTCCTTTTTGGTCCTTTGTTGTCATTCATTCCCTCACTTAAAAAGTGCATTGTAGTCAAAATCAATGAACCCAGTCTATTTAATAACGCAACAAAGCAATGCACTTGACCTACCGGTTAACAAATAAAACGTAATGAATCGACCTGTCTTCCGTTTGACATGCCACATCACGTTTCCGTCTGTTTATTAATCAAGTCATATTGTATTAAAAAAGTAAATGACGTTCCCTATACTTATACAGTTGAACTTTGTAAAATATCAACAAACTATCGTCCTTGTGCTCTTTACTCCATTATGTAACACTATTTGGTGACATACATCTTTTTACTTTTTAATCAGAAACAGACGTAGTAGTAGTAGTAGTTCTTGTAAATTAACAGATAGTTATTTTCATTGTAGGCAGATTCCAACATATGTCTCTAATGATTCACTTTTATAAATACTCCATTATAGTTTATAATAAAATATCTTCAAAGATGACGTCACAAACGTCAATCGGAAACGGATTCTTGTATTTTCCATGTGTTCTACCAACGTAGTAATCAAAACTTTATTCTGCAAGCGTTCTAGTATTTACGAGGCCGGAATTGTTCTGGTAGCCTACAAGTGGTTAAAGTCAACGACCTGAGACAAATCAAGAAAAAAGAATTACGTATACATCGAATAAAAAATAATACAGAAACAATTACTGTAAATAAATGGTAATGTGAGAATCAAATAAAATTGTAAATTCTATTAATTTGTTTTTCGGAAAGTTAAGACGCAATTTAATGTTGTAATAATCTTGTTAGATGTGCCCGACTGCGTGCTAACACGTAAGAAACTTGGTAATTTCTGTGGTATAATCAAGGCCGAGCGACCTTCCAAAAAAACCTTATGGCCTACGCACAATGTTACGCTTGTGTGAAATCATGTGTTAGATTTATTATTATTTAGAAAGTGGGATCACTATTTCAGCTAAAAGATTTCTATCTGTTTATCTATAGATATTTATTATTATGTAAATGAAATAAAAAAAATGTATTTCTTATAATAAGAATAACATTTCTGTCATTACACGAAAGAATTTTACTAATTTTGTTAATTAAAGAAACAAACTTTAAATTGAATGGTAATACAATTTGGAAGGTAATGCCAAGGTACAACGTTCAAATTTTTGCGTGTGGGGTGTATTTTCAACGACTACCTCGAACATAAGTGTATTAGATCCTGTGCATGCCCACGAAATCTTATAAAAGATTCTTGAATTTTTCAGGACTCTCTTGGTGGGGTAGTTGTAACGTTCCTGCAATACATAAGCAGAAACTATCGAGTATCTTTATAACTATGTCCAGAAAATAAGTTCATTTTCTATTTCCCCCCGTTGCAGCGATGTGATCGCAGTTCCGCGCATGCGCGACAATGACCTTGTATCGTTACTAAGCGATTGACGCCATTTTGAGTTAGTTATCTGCTGTTATCATGTCACAGTGCTTGTTTATAATGGCGAAGGTAATTGAAAATTCCGCCGATTGCGAGATTAGATCAGTGATTCGGTTTCTCAATGCGAAACATTTGAAACCAGTGGACATTCATCAACAGCTCTCTGAGGTGTATAGACAGAATGTAATGAGTTATTCTATGGTTGTGAGATGGATAAAAAAATTCAACAATGGCCGTGTAAACGTGTACGATGAAGGAAGAAGTGGACGTCCATCATTGGTTAATGATGAACTTGTTCATGCAATGAATGAAAAAAATTAGAGGAAACCGTAAGTTTACGATTTCTCTTCTTTCTATGGAATTTCCCCTAATTTCACGACCCCTTCTTCATGAAATTGTTCATGACAAACTGGGATATCGAAAGCTTTGTGCACGCTTGGTACCGAAAACTCTTACCGAGGATCACAAGAAAAAACGCCTAGGTGCTGCTCTTCAATTTTTGACTCGTTATCACAATGACGGGGACCATTTCCTTAACAGTATAGTGACTGGGGACGAGACTTGGGTAGCCTATGAGACACATGAGACAAAACGGCAATCGATGGAATGGAGGCACACATCGTCACCAGCAAAGACAAAAACATCGAAGCCGAATTTGGCAACCCGGAAAATCATGTGCACAGTGTTTTGGGACAGATGTGGTGTTCTTTTAGTGGACTTTCTACCACGGGGCGAAACAATTACCGCTATTGCTTACTGTGATACGTTAAGGAAACTGCGTCGTGCAATTCAGAATAAGCGCCGTGGAAAGCTCACTAGCGGCATTTTGTTGATGCATGACAATGCTCGCCCCCACACTGCAAACCTTACACAGCAACTGACTCAATTTGGATGGGAACAATTTGACCACCCACCGTATAGTCTGGACCTTGCTCCCAGTGACTTCTTCCTGTTTTTAAGCCTAAAATCAAACCTCGCTGGTAAGAAATTCAATGACGACGATGAGATTAAAGAACATGTTGCAACTTGGTTACAGTCACAGGCGTCAACGTTTTATGACGAAGGAATACAAAAATTAGTGCCACGCTACGATAAATGCTTACAAAATGGTGGTAGCTATGTTGACTAATAGTTTTAAGTCTACAGATTCTTTTGCAATAAATTATTTTTCCTAATATACATTTGTTTTATTTTACCAGTAAAAATGAACTTACTTTCTGGACACAGTGATATTATAGTTTCTGAAGTGGCTTTAAAAAGACCACTGAATGCGTGAAAACAGCTTAGTTTATAAAATGTTTGTCTTTTCTTTGACGAAATTTTGTTCAGTATTAATTAGACACATTATTATGATACTACGTATTGCTAAAGACATACGTACATTTATGTCTTATAAGTTATAGTTAAAAGCCAGAAGCAAAAAAGGAATTTCAATGGCATATTCCACACATATAAAATCAGAACTTAACTAGAACTGGGCCAAAGTATTCTACGTATTTAATAACCAAAGCTTCGTGAAATTATGGGCAAGATAGTGTCCATATAATAACAAAGAAAAAGATCCACACTATCCAAAATGGTTTCTTATTAGAGCAAAAACTTAGAAAATTGTTAAAACTTCACTCAATAGAGCAATCATCCCATTCATCCATATAATCTTAATCAGAATACATATCTGAGTAATCTGAGCAACGTGTGCATTTATAGATTATCATTGGCCGCTTAGCCTTTATTTCTTATACAAATTTATATTCGAAAAACTGCAAATAAAAAACGTAAAATGAAAAATTCCTTTTCCCTACTGGCTTGAACAAGAAGTAAAATTGCCGTTCTCGATCAAGATTTCGCAACTTAACCAGTTTTAAAGGACAGGTAATTTTTTATTTCAATTAGTATTGATTTCAGTAAATTACTAAGAATGGTCTTGTTAATAATGCCAAAAATACACTTCTTACAAGCACAAGAAATATCATCCCAACTTTAACATAGTATTCGAAAACGCAATAAAAGTTTAAAACCTAATAACTCAAAGTACTGGATTTTAATTCTAGACGGCAGAGCAGTTCTTGGCAAATCATTAGTAAGTAGTGGATCTATCGTGACTTGTGTTTCGGGCAGTGGTTTTGTCTTCCTGGCGTCTCCTAACCAGTGGCGTATTATTTGACAAACAGGTGAACTTTCAAATAGGGTTTTGTGTGTACCATGAATAAAATGCAAATCCCTTGCAAGCACTAGCTGATACAGGGTCATTCATGATACTATAGGGAAAGCCAGAGGAAGTTCTATAGTGTTTGAATAGCCATGACGATAGATAGATGCAAACATGACAGATTTCAATCAAAATGGAAGTATCCAAAGGTTTCCTTGCTTAAAGACTACGTTTTTGGCATTCACGAAAAAAGACTACAACCAATTTCAAAATCATACTATGGCAAAAACTGCAATTCGGGTTTCTGCAATATTGGTTACCTATTAAGAGAGAGTAATAATCACCAATTTATGTCTTCAACATAAGTTAACGGTATGATGGCTAAAAGCAGTAAGCTTTTGGGAACAACACGCAATGTGTCAAGACAAATATGTAGTTCAGTGCAGTAAGTGTAAATGAACAAATCCAAGATTGACTATGAAATCAACATGAGGAAACTTAGGTGTCGACTATTAGTTGCCAACTTTCTAGACATTGCCCAAAACTCGAAATTAAACCTTGAACCTTTCAAGAGAACATTATCATTATTAGATTTTTCTCTGTCTCCAAAAAAGCACTTGGTGTAGTAAGTACGAGGACAGGTCAAAATTGCACAATAATAAAATTGGTCGTATCTTAGGTAAGTACGTACAAGCTGCAGATAGAAAAATAATTGTCATTTCCTACTGGCACGTCTCGCATAAAAAAGTTTAGAGCAATTTAGTGTGCGGGGGTTACTCATCACCGCTTTCGTTATTAGTTGGGAAATTACTTATTAGAAAGTGACTTGAATACCGTGATTTGCAGTGGTGTAACTAGTGAACGCAGAAGCCCATGCGCTGCTTTCTTATATCCATTAAAAATTCATGAAAATTAAAAAAATAATTTCTTGAATGGTTACTATTTTATATAGCGACAAGGATGGGATATAAACTTATGTAAATAATATTATATCGTGTAAAGAACTTGATGAAAAACATTACAGAATGATTCGAGACGTTAATCAACAACATTTTTAAATTAAAGAGATAACACTGAGTTAGCGGAAGATAAATCAAACAACTGAGTAATATATTATTTGTGTTGCTGAGTCAAACACTTTCCAATTTTGTCACTCCAATTCTAGATTAATTGACCTAAGTAACAAATAATGCCAATTCAGTGTCAGTATTCAACTCGGCGACATTCTTAAGATATCTTAGAAGAAATAATACTTGATCGAAAATGAATAATCAATTAGGTTCGCCATGGAATCGCTTGCAAGACAAAAAGAAAGCAGAACAAGGCGGTGGATTGGGTATTGTATCAAATTAAAGCCAATGTCTCGCTATGCCTACTCTTTACTGGTGTATCTCACTGTTGGATACTTTTGACATTTGGGATGTATCGGGAATTGATTTGTCTAATCAGACAGTGAGTAACAGGTTTAAATTAAAAACATTAAAAACATGCAACACAAACAAGTTAGTCAAAAGGTTCATTCGGACAAGGACATTTCAATTGACATCATGGAAGTTCATACACTTTGTAGATGACTGCAAGTTCTTCCTGGCATTCTGTTTCATGAATGAAATAGATACGTCAACGCTCGAAAGAGAGCTATGGTATGGTCACATTGCAAAAATGGAATTTGGAAGCGTCTAGGAAAGTTTCCTGAATTGATATGGTTACTCTTTCATTAAAATCATATGTACCACACAAAAGGATAGGTAGTTGGCTAATAAGCACTAGTCTAAGTATCGGTTCGTTTTTCAAAACTTATCACTAAGCCTTTTTTGTAATTTCTCATAAACGAATGATTTTGCAAATTCTTTACCTTCTTATGATGTATCACAATGTACGCTTGCTTTATCATGGTACATGTAGAAATTTAAAAACTCGATTACCACAAGTTTTTTGTTTCTTCCAATTTTCCGCCACCTTTTTTAGCATTCTCATTATCTTACCTCAATTTTCCACGTTTCACTAAATTCGATAATTATGCATGACCTTGTTAATAAATAATACTGCAATTCGTGCGAAATATTCTTATAAATATTTCTTCGCCAGACCAGTATTTCTAAATGCAAAAGAATGTTGCAATGTCTGGCAAAATAACAAAAATTATAAATAAACTAATAACTAACCACGCATACGTAAAAGAACACACCGCCATGACTTTATTTTGATTACTTATAGCAGGTTTTTATTCGTTTCGTTCTATTTAGCTTCACTTTAGTTGTAAAACAAAATAATTATTTTGCTTGCTGATATATGAGACTCTTAATTAAAGATAAGCTCCTACTCGTTATTTACGTTTTCCTTCAAACCAAGAGATTTTAGTAACTACATATATATATCAACGGATTATACGAGACTGCATCCCTCTTTATTTTTTGTGAAGCTTTGCTCATTAAGCTTGATGTCTTCTTAAATAACATGTCAGCGTTTGAAGATAGCATCCCTTAATATTCAGTTATCGTATTTATCTAGCGTAGCTTTAGACAAAATTAATTGAAAAGTAAGATGTGTAACGTTTAACGAGTAAAATACTGCGTATAGCATACATAGCAATATAATTTTCTCCGAACCGAATTTCTGTAGGTTTTACCTTTATCAAATTTTAAAATGTATTGCATCACCTAAAATTCTGCAAAAGTCTATTTTGCTATCCATTCAAACAAGCAAATAGAAATGAAACACCTGAGAGGTAATTTCTAACGAATTCTACGTATTTGGTCATCCATTTATTGTACAGTTCCATGAATTTAAACACACCCATTAAATTAACTGTAGTCATCATATGTCATTACTGTTAGCCTAAGGTAGATTTACTAGCTAACGATTTCAGAATGCTAACTAGTTTTTAATAATGGCCTTACTTTTTATAGAATATGTATAAAAGACCAATCGATAGCCATTTGTATCGATTTTAAAATAGACCTTTTAAACATTTGAAAAAATGACATAATGAATATGTTTTGCTGCGTATTAAACTAGAAATCGTTTTACAAACAATGCTCATTTCATAAAACTTTATACGACGAATAATGAAAGTTTCTCATACCTACCTATTTCAGATCCGTAACTTTCAAATAACATAAAATCGTTAAATAACTCGGAATATTAAACCAAAGGACTAAAATGTTTTCTGTTTTCATACATATCGAAATTTCCGTGTTCGTTAAGCTCACAAAATCTACATTAATTATTTAAACTTGCTCAACCAATAAAATTCGTTCTCAACAACAATTGCCTAATTATAACATATATCTAAATACTGTTAAAACAAAAAAAAGAAAAAATACAAGAACAATTTGACCTCGAAAACTAAATTGTGAGAAATTAAGTGGGTCTTATGATTCTGCTTCAGGGTCGCAATCAAATTAGATATTCTATAGGAAAGTATTTTTAATTTAACGTTACAAGTTTCATAATATTTAAAACTGCTTTGTGTTGTAAATACTCTTTTTATTTCTTGTCTTTCATAGTTTTAATACTGTTGGCAGAAAAGTATAGAATGTTATTACGCCAAGAAGTTTTCATTATAGTTTCTAAGCTTCAATGCTACTAATAGTACAAACGCAAATTTTATGTTATTGGAACAAACTATGGACGACTATAATTCTACATATATTAAAATGTCAATCATATCTGGTACGACCCGAAGTTGGTAAAATTGAGCTTACTTGAGATCCGTTAAAGACTAAAATACTAACGGGTGTCACATATGTTGTCCTTATATCGCACCATATATTTTGCCATATTATTAATTGCTGCTTCCAAGATAACTATTTTCCTGCTGAATGGAAGATGGCGCTTGTCCACTCATTACCAAAAGTAAATTAACCTGATGAGCTTAAGGGCTTACGTCCAATCAGCATCTTACCAACTCTATCCAAGATAATTGAAAAAATAACGAGTTTTCAAATCACAGCACAGCTATCAGATTACAACTTATTACCTCCGAAGCAACCGAAATTTAGAACAGGTTACAGCTGTGCTAGCGCACTTACCAACATTGTAGATGATATTGTCTCAGCCGTTGACAATAAAAAACTAACTGCCTTAGTCATGTTAGATTACTCAAAGGCATTTGACAAGATCAACTACAAAATCTTAATTTCTATCACGCACTATTTGGGCTTCGGCAGCAATGCTATGAATCTACTGAAAAGTTATTTGGAACAGCGAATCCAGCGAGTAACTCTAGCTAACGCATCTTCTGATCCTTGTGTTATTCGTTCAGGTGTATCTCAAGAATCCATTTTGGGCCCCTTGTTATTTTCAATCTACGTATCGGAGCTTGCTACCTCTGTGAAGTTTTGCAATATACATTTCTATGCTGACGATACTCAGATCTATTATTCTTTCCATCCTAAGGATACTGCTAATGCCAACATCAACTCTGACCTTAACAATCTTATAGAATTATCTGATAAGCATCTATTAAGCATAAACCCTTTATTATCTCATTATCATATTATCTCATTTGGTAAAGCACGAATTCGTGATACAATTGCCCATCGTGTTAAACTTACCCGTTAACACTGAAGCAAAAAACCTAGGAGTAACTTTAGATGCCCATTTGAAGTTTAAAACGCATGTAAATAGTCTAATACAAAAAGCTTATACCAAATTCAAACACTTATTTTCCAATAGGTTTGTTTTGAGCCATAAATCAAGAGTGATGTTATGCGAGGCGTTAGTAGTATCCCAGCTCAATTACTGTGACGTAGTTTATGGCGCATGTTTAAAACAAAAAGATCACTTAAGAATACAGAGAGTCCAGAACTTATGTCTAAGGTTTAATTACAGAAAAAGTTCTCTAACAACAAGTTAATAGCTTTGAAATGGTTAAACATGCAAAACAGACGGTTACTGCACATGTCATGCTTCTATCACAGTATCATTTTCTCTAAAACCCCTCGCTATCTCTATAATAAGATCAGATTCAGAACTGATGTTCACAACATAAATGTGGGACATAGGGGATTATTGTCTCTTCCGAAAGACAGAACTGCTTACTTTCAATGATACTTCTCTTACAATATCGTTAAAATTTATAACTCGCTCCCCTTACACCTGAAAGATATGTCTCCACTACGATTCAAAAAACATTGTCGTGATCATTTATTTCAAAAAAAAAATTGTTGAATAACTCATACTCCTTCTGTTCTATTTTATCTATAGCAATTTGTTATCTTCTTTAGTTTAATAGTTTCTGTTGTACCTTAAAAGTAGATAATGATCAAAAGCCCCAACCGATACTGCAATGATATTCTCTTTTTTTTATTTCTCTTAAATCGCTTAGAACCAGAGTTTCTTTACAATTACAATGGTGATTTAATAATAGTGATTTAAGAATTTAATAATCTATATTTATCCATAGGTATTCTTTTTCCTTTTCTGTTTTGTTTGCAAAATGGGTTAAGTGGGAGAGCAGAATACTTAGCTTCACTCTACAAAATGATGAAATGCCTGGAAACTCTGGATACTTTACAAATGATAACAAAACAGTTCCACTATCTGTACGATATAAAGCAAAAGAAAAATTTCCACAAAAAGTTCTGGTTTGGTTAGCTCTTTCTGCTCGAGGTAAGATTCATTCAAAAATATCATATGAACGACGAATATATATTTTGGCCCGATCTTGCTCGTTCCCAATACGCAAAAACAACACCTGTATGTGTGTACCTGAAGAAGCTAATTCACCAAATGTACCCAAAGCACGACCCATTGAGGATTTTTAAGCTATATTTTCTCGGGCAGTGTATAATGATAGTTCGGAAGCTAAAATCAAGGAACAATTGAAAAGACGTATTATACAAAAAGTAAAAACCATAGACCTCAATGTCGTTCAAACAATAATGGCTAAGGTTAGATAAATGTTGCGAAGTATGTAGTTTTACATAATATTGTATTATTTTTCAAGTACACACTCCTAAAATTAAACAGTCATTTTTTCTCATTTCATGTATGACAAAGCCCTGTATCTTCCTAACCAACTAAAATATGAAGAAATGGCAAAAGAAAAAATTTAAACAATTTAACATAAGACAAAGATAAAGATGCTTTCGCAATTTTACCATAGAAAGAACTCAAAAAGAGTATTTTAAACTTAAAATGGAACGCCTACTTGATTTTGACAATACTGAGTAGCATGTTTGAAATAGTTTTTTAGTGATGTAATACTTAAAATATTAACTATGCCGTATCACTAAAAATGATTTAAAACAATCGATGCAATAGTATCAAAACTACGTGTTGTCCTAAAAAATTTGCCACAATTTTTTCCTTTGTCATCATATTTCAGTTCGTTAAGCAGATATCGGACTAGTATCTAGTAAACCACACATTGTTTAAAAAAACAAAAAAAACCCAATAAATTGTCCTCCAAAACAAGCAATTAAATCAACTTCTTATCTCTTATGGTTTACGAGATGTTCTCAGTGTACCAAATACAGTTAATAGACAAATTTTACATCATGTGGTCAGGCAATTTGATGACAAATTTTATCCTATAATCTAGAACCTTCAAACCTCTCTTTTCTAATATGTGTTAAGGTTTGCTAAGGTAAACGTGGGATTCAATTCGGTGAGAATCTTTTTTGACTTTTCTTTTTATAATGTCTAAATTAACGGTGCCCATTTTGTCAACGCACCAAAAAGATGTAAATACGGAACTAGAATAGAATTTCAAAATATTACAAAGACAGTAGTAACCATTTTTCGCGTGGTTAATGATTACATAATCATCGACTGAAAAAATTACTGTCGTCCCCAAAAGAAACCGGATCAATTTTGTATCGTCAAGAAATTATTTTTGCAAAAGTAAGAATTACAGGAAGTAAAGTAACTGTACCATATTCGTTTACTTAAGGAAAGTACAATACGCCACCGCCCGCTGTAAGTAGAATAATCTTATTATTTTCGAAATTTAAATTTAACTTGGTAAATAAGTTGTTCTTTGCAGCATATTGCCAATATTCGGCAATAACTACTATTCACTGCTAATATTGCAGTATTGTTGATTATATTCCGGCAAAGTGTACACACTCCTATTGCCATAAGTGAGAAGCCCTATTTTGCAGCTTTTTCGTAAAATCCACCCTTTTCTAGTACGAATTGAGCTTGCCCTGCCCTTTGATGCAAACAGCGACAGTGTAAGTCTCTAAAATAATAGATACATAGAGATATCTAAGATCACTATTAGAATTTCACCTTCATGGTGTACAATGTCTCTAAAATATTGGAAAAGCATTCTCAAAAGAATTCTCAATTAAACTTTCGGCACCTTCGTATTACGGAAATAGGGGCCTACTCAATAAAAATGTTTTTAGTCTTTATCTGCTGTCTTTTATCTTGGGTTATCTTAAGGTATACCAACCTCCACCGGGAATTCTTAGCATATCAAATATTGTATTAATACAATAACAAGATGGTATTGACAAGAAATACGACTTGATTTCTCTGTTCAATAAGATCCAAAGAGAAGAACGTTAAGATTTCTTCCTTTCCAATGAATTTTTTTGATTTGGTGAAATACCTTGTGATAGGTCACAAAACACAGAATGTAATGGTATGCATATTCCAGTATAATATACACACACACTTAATTTCTTATTAGCAGTCTCAAGTTTTCTGATTATTTATGGGTGTCTCGAGTTTCAAGAAATCAAACCTCCTTAGGTAGGTTTTGCTATTGCGTAATGTGGAAAATACTGTGATATACGTGAATAACGATGCTTTAGCAAAGATGCAGGTAACAGCTGTCACTTCTGTATTGTTTGATCAGACAATTTTAACCCGATGTGTCTTCGAAACCTAGTAATACCCCACGTTGGAAGCCAAATTATATATATTGTAAACTTTTTCTGATGAGCCATTTTAATTGACATAAATAAAGTTTATCGGAGTCTCTTTTATCAATGCTTTGTTTACAATTAGTCTTTTAAATATTCTCTGAATAGAGTCTGCTCATATAATAGTAATACATAAATTGTTTTGAGACAGTACACTCAGAAGAGAATATTAACAATTTGTTGAAAAATTTCTAATTCAAAAAGAAGCATGGTATTCTGTATTAAAAAATAGATAGTATGCCAAAGTTGAAAATAGCATAATCGTTAAAAAATAATTAAAAATTGGCAACTCATTTATATGTAAAATGTCTTACCGTAAGCAGAAAAACTTTAAAATTAACCATTAACTTTATGTATCTTTAAAAACTGCATCGAGATTTTATCGAAGATTTTATGTTAACCATGCCTAGGGATACATTTTTATTTGGTTTGCTAATGTAAATGCTACAGGCAAATGACTATAATAAAATAGAATTTGGCTTTAAGGTTGGTATAAATCTTACGTACAGTTAATATTTAATAGCTAAATTGAATGAATTAACATTTTTATCGATAAACAAAACAATTATTATGTTTTAAAACTGCGAAAACAAATTTCCTGAGAAAATTAGATTATGAATGTTTACCAGAAACTCAATTATTCTTTGCGATTCTTGGTATATCTTCGTTCTTCCACAGTATGGTGTTGAGGAGGTAATTGAGAAAGATGCAGTTTTTATATTTCCGCTCATATTAAATAAAAAACAAACAACGGAAGAACACACATCCTTCAGAAATGTCATTATTACATCAAGACTATGCAATTTATAACTTTTCACTGTACTATTTGGTTTAAAGATAAAACGCATTGCTTAAGATTCATCATTAATTAATGCAACCAAACAAGTTACAGCTAACGGATTTTTATAACTGTAATGAAACTTGTTACATAAATATATTTATTCAATATCCTCTAGCGAAAAGTTCCAAAAGTCGAGCTGTTTGTGGTTACTAGCATGCATAATTTGAATTGAAACAATCATCATTCTTTACTATAAATATTCATAATCATAATCAACGTGTAGTTGAAACAGTTCTATAGTAGGTGCTATTGAATAGTATTTTATGTGATAAGATAATTTCATTTGCCAATAATTCGAATTGAATACGCTTCTATTGAATTTTTAAGGAAAAAGTTATTTTATAAAATGCACTTTTTGCATTTCATCCAAGTATGACTTAGCAATTAGATCCCATGGCAATAAGCTCAACTATACTTTTTCTTGTGAAATGAGAAATACTAAGTGACCATAAGAAATAAATGAAAAGAAAGCTGTAACAAAAGAAACAAACAAACAACGATGTAGTTATTAAAAGTGTTGTTTAAAAAGAAGACCTTACTATCAAGAATTAAGTAGCAGTGATAATTAAATAATTGTTGAGAATGGAAAATAAAGACGGTGTGTATGATGCAAAAAACAACTAGCATATTTGATTTTCACTGACAATTCTATGATCGCTTTTCACTGAAATTAGAATAAAGGTTACAAATTCATAAAAACATTCATTTCATTTAAACTTATGAATATTGCATTTAATAATAATCGGTTTGGTTTTATTTTAGTGTGTGTTACAAATATTAATATATTATTTATAAATTAATTTTTTCTACATTTCATTGACTAGCAACGCTTTTTATCTCAAGAAGAAATATTTTAAAAAAATTAAAATAAATAAAAAAAACAAATCAGATCTCTCAAAAATAGAAAGAACAATCACAACTACTAATCTTTCTCCACATGAAATATTTTCAAATAGACAAATTTCTTAATGTTTCAACTCCTACATGCACATAATATTACATTAGTAATAAATAATAATAAATTTATCCGAGATATTTTGCAACGACTTTAAAGTATATTTTTATTATATTTTTTAATTTTCCATTTTATTTTGCTTAATATAAAAGGTTTAGTATTTTTCAATGACCTTTTACTTTCAAATCTTTTCAAAGAAAGAACAGGTACGCATTTATTCTTGTGAAACTGCAGGTGTTCTATATAAAATCGAACAACCTGTGTATTTTTCATGTTAAAAATAACAGTGTGATCTTTCACATTATCAATTCAAAACAAAAATAAATCCTCAATATATCCTGTCTGCTGCTATCACTACTCAGTAAAAATAAATTATGTAACAAAAAAAATAAAAGAAAAAAAATCGCATCTGATGGACAACATCTACCGCAGCCCAACAGGCACATGTCAAAGGGTACACACCCCCTTTTTTGTAATTTCTTGTCAGGATACAAAATTACCTGTAGATCCTTATGAGTATTATCCTTATGACTAGCAGCACGTATCACTCCAGCTCTCCACCCCCACTCACTAATTTTTCCTAATTTTAATTTTGTATATCCACTCACTGACAAGAAACGTTTCCCAACTATTTCTTCACGACATTTATAAGCCATTTTAACACAAATAACACATACTTTTGTTTATTTATTAAGTTGTCAATACGTTGATTTGAAATGTTACTGTAACATCACTTTTGAAAATTTCACGTATAGCGCGCCGCGCGTACATATACACCTAAAGATTTTCAATCTCGCTGCAGCAGGTCACAACTCGACCAGGCTGATAGAAAACCTTTCGCTCGGGCTCGGTTTGCGGTCGGAGACCGTCGTAGGATTTCGGGCCCACAAGAAGATGGAGAAACCCAAGTCCCAGAGCATTTGTCCTCCGGGCACGTCGATTGGTTCGAATATTTTCCTATACATGTCTCTAGCTGCTTGAAACGATTATAGAGTCCTCTAAGAGTACAATTTAGAACTCGAGGTTCAAACAGATGATTTGAAAATAAACAGCTGATATATCAGCGTCGTTTAGAAAAATAATGGCTGCGTTCTAACAGCTTACAATTGTTTTCAGTATGTCGATTAGATCTCTTTTAGACTCATAGAATAAAACAAATTTAATTAATAGACGTGCTTCACACAAAATAATTAAAAATTAATAAAGAACGACTCCTAATTAAATAAACTGATTTTATTTTAAAGAGTTGCAATTGGTGCAGCAGTTAAGATCGGATACATTTAAAACAAGCATTATGAGATTATCTTCATAAATATTATTGCTTACATTTTTATACTTACCATGATTTTGTTTGAAAAAAGCGGACTTCCCAAAGTTTCTAGTGAGCTACAGCCTCGACTAGTCTATTAAGTTGGATAGGCGGGCATAGCACTATCTATAGATGAAAACTAAACAAGGGCGAATATCTGAATAGATAAAGCTGTTCGAAATAAAACTTTAACTGAAATTCTTGATATTTAGGTTTCTTAACGTACTTTATACAAATAAGTTTTTGTGTTCAAAAAGGTTGCTTAGATTTATATAACTAAAACATTAAATAGTTTATTTCAAAAAGAATATTTGCGCAATTTCTTTTTCTGATGCTGTAATTACCTGGGCCACAAAGCTTAACACCAAAAAGATCTTTAACACAATACAATTGGATACATGCTATGCATGTCTTATTCATCCTATAATAGAGAACTAGCTTGTAAAAGAACCATTTTCAGGGTAAGTCAATTATTCTACCTTTCAAACTAATTTTTATATTTGTAAATAATCTTGCACATTTAACTGCACCTAACGATTATTGTACTTACTTTCATAGTCATACTCACATTAAGGACAAATCTTTAATCGTGAACCTTTTAATTAAGACACCTAACGAATTAACGATGCTTATTTAATTTCTAGGATTTGTAATTCCACTTTTCTTGTATTGATTTAGTAAATCTTGGAAATCTGTAGTCTTCCAATTTCCAATTTTTTGATTCAACTATTTTTTGATTAACTTTGGTAAGTACTAATTGTAGATTTTTTTTATTTTAAAATTTTTTATTTTTGTGTGTGCTAGTTCTGGAATCGTGCAGTTTCATAATTTTAATGTTTAAATCTTCTAATTCTGAAATGTTTTGGTTTTTGATTATTGGAATCTTTTGGTTTGAGATTTTTAACACATATAGAAGAAGACTAGGTGTAGAGCCATTTCAACAGTTAACACTGAGAAATAAATTAAGATGGTTTGGACATAGCTAGGATGCCTCTAAATAGGTTAACGAAGACTGTATGGAAAATAAGAACTAGAGGCAAAAGAAAGCTGGGAGACCTAGGCATAAGTGAAATGAAGTGGTGCTAAAGTGCTTGGGAAACAGAAATATAAACTAGAGTGAGGCTGAAAAGCTTGCGAAAAA